>JAPYZE010000416.1:0-41016 GCA_030522805.1 Leptomastidea abnormis
CTTTGGTTTTGCTAAATTTTACGTTGTTTTTATTTAAAAAATATTTTTAATGTGATTTTGCCGGTAAGTAGGGTTACCGACTTACCCATCCCCTTAAAGAAGAAATAGGCATTGGATCCCTTACATGTATGTATAAAAATGTCATTTGATACATTTTTTTTTTATTTATTTTTATGACGAATTTCCAAGAACAGAGAAGAAATTCAAAAGAAACATCTGATCAGACGGTCTAATAAAATTTATTCCATAGAATAATTTTTTTTTCTTTATCGAAATATAAAAAAAAATATATTTTGATAGGTTGATCGATGGAAAATGAACCAGATCAACGTGTAACGATATAAATTGTATGTGTATATTTGGAAGAAAAAAAAACGATATACGTATAAGTAAATGTATGTGTGCCAAGTGTAGCAAGCTACTATATCTTGATATATACTGGTGTACATTTACGCAGATATGTCAATGACTTTATCCGACGATCTTTGATAGGTCTCCTTCAATTTTTTAACATTTTTCTTATATCTTTTTAAAAAAGATATTTTCTCGTTTCAATGATTGATAAAAATATTATCTTGAAAGTTGTATATATTTTTATTACTTACAACAATGTTGTAAAAAAAAGAGAGATTTAAATTATTTTTTAAATATGTAATACATTATTTAAAAATAAAATGATAAAAAATTTAAGTAAGCGTATAGTGTAAAAAGTAGGGTGTAGGGCAAAAGCGGTAAAACAGGATTCCCTAGTAAATTTTGGGATCGATTTAAAGGCAATTTCACACCAATAAGATGTAATTTACTGCTATCACCGACGTCGCTCTACATTAAAACTTTTCCTCTGCTGAAATTTTGCTATACGAACACTGTAAAAAAAAAATATTCTTCTTTTTTTGAAATCTAAAAAAGGAAAAGTTTATTTTTCAAAATATATAACTACTTCTTGGAATGAGTTTTATGTGTAAAGTAAAAAAGATTTTCTTTACCAGGAAAAAACTAAGCTTTAATACTATTTTTACTGAAAATAAAATTTTCTCATTCATTAACTAATAATGAAAAATCTAGTCAAGACTACAAAAGCTTTTTTACTTTAAGTTTTACACATGATTAGAAAAGTAAGAACATAAACTTTTAATATTAATTTAAAGTCACATATAATAAATCAAAGTCCTAAAATAGCAAATTTTCCTTTAGCAAATGTCATTTTTTTTAAATTTTTTTATTATCACTTAGAAAAAGAAAAGAACTTAATTAAGGTCGTTCGAGTGGCATCTTTTAAATTTTAGATTGTAAGATAAGGGTAAGATGTTTCGTGAGGATTAGCAAATGCACGACTGGATTAAGGCTAGAATTTGTAAAATTTTTGTGCTTTTAGAAATTCACCATTTAAAACAAAGCTTTCAAAGGGATGATTATAAGAACTAAAATACATTTAAAAAAAACTTGTAATATGATTATTGTATAATATATTTCATTTTCTTCGTAATTTACAAAATATAAATAAACAATTGTATCTGCATATTTGTTTGCTTTTTTTAAATTCATTGGCCACTGTAACAGATATATAAACTATATTATTACTATCTAATATATCGCATAATCATTTTTCTTCATTTTATATACATAAAAACTCTTATTGGAATCATTACAATTAACATCAATTAACATTAGCTTTAAGATGAAATCGCGACATATATAATTTATTAGCATCTTTAAAAATTACATATATACAGAAAAAAAAAAATTATATTTATAACTAACTTTTTTACTCAAAAGAGTTTATATACGATAAACAATGTTTATATTACTAGATTTTAAAAACAGTCTTATTCGACCGCTACATCTCAAATATCACTTTAAAAAATTTCTGAACTTTTTAATTCCTCTTCAAATTCAAAATTATCGTAATCTATATTCCATTTTTTTAAGACATTAAAGAACAAGCGACTTTTTTTTCAGTATAACAACTGACTAAATGGCATAAACTTTACAATCATTGGTCTTTCTCGTTATTAAACAACAACAAAAAAAATATTCCAATTAACTCAAAGTATACGACAATTACAAGAAAAGCATCCGGAAGGCATATAAGTTCGTGTGTGCGGATGTATTTCCGGTGCTGATCCTAAATGTAATGAATCTTCGCTTCCTTCACTTAATTCCTCGATACTAAATGTATCTGTTAGATCCTGTTTGTGCTTCGATCCATCATCTTTCGATGAAAATAATGTCATTTCGTCTTCGCTATAAAAAAACAAAATATGATAATTCATTTTCTTATCCAATAATTACTTTTTAATTCGATTAAACGATTGTTAATTATACCTTTCGCTATCGCTATTTAAAAATTCTATTAGCGTATTCTGTTTTTTTCTTTTCTGGGGTATGGGTAATCGTTCTAATGGCATAAGTGAGATATTATTCGTACTGGTACTGCAATTATCTGGTTCATTATCGGGAACCTTAGTGTATTCCTGGGAATTACGCTGGATTCGTTTTGCTTGCTCTATCCTGGCTTCTATTGAAAAAAATTCACGAAATTAAAATCTGTATTTTTTTATTGAAATTAAATTGTATTTTCAATTTATAAATTACCAAGTTTCTTCTGTAACTGTTTAGTGGTAGACCTTTGTTGTGGAGGCTGATTGTTATTATTACTACTGCTGCTACTGTCACTTCCCTTTGAATTAATAAAATAACATTATTTCAATATAATTACGTTTTAATTAATAAAATTTTTTTTTTTTTTGTGAAAATTACTTACCCCAAAAATAATTTCATCATCCACACGTGTATTCGTTTTCGGATCGCTATCTATACCACTATCTTCCATACCAAGATTAAAATCCATCGTTCACTTTAATTAAAAAAGAAAATCGATTGCCTTAAATAATTAATTACTTCATTCAAAAATAGATAACAAAAAAAACCAAAAGAAAAGCCAATAATAAACAAACAAACAAACAAATTCAACTTGTATTTTTTGCAAAAAAATAATGAAATTTACAAAAATAAAAACAAATAAAAAAAATAGAACCAATTATATTTCCACGAAAAAATAAACACAATATATAAACCTTATACAACTTGTTGGCTTACCAGACCACCGCCATCAGCCACACACACACAGAGTGTGTGTTCCTATATTGATTTTTCCGCCCGAACGTGTGTGTATCTACGTACAATCCTTTTCAAGCCAGAAACAGATGATACAAAAATTCACGTTCGATTATAATCTCAAAAAACTTGCTATTAATAAATCTCCGTAACATCTATTTAAATCTGAGTAGATTATATAATTAGCTAAAAAAATAGAAATACAAATAACAAAATAAATTTTTAAAAGGACTAACAAGCTTAAAAATAACTATCGATTCGAACATCCACTTGATCAATCCTTACCACATAAAACATCCGCTCTTATTCACCTCAAAACTCAATAATTATTCCATTCGATAATCACATCAACTTCAAGAATTAAAAAAAAAAAACAATTTATTATTATTAAAATCACAATTTATCAACACTCAGCAACAAAGAAAAAAAAATAACTTTAACAAGGTGCAGTTGACACGTCTCTATACCAGGAATAACCTCTCTCTATGAGTCGCAGCTGGAGTATATAGTAAAGCACGAGCGCGCGCGCACCTTCTACTTTATAAAAAAATCCAAATCTACTGTCGTACCTATACATATACTCGGATTTGCTGCTTCTATACTGCTGACGTATTACTGCAAGTTTTTGAGGGCTTGTAGGATAACTACTGAGACTGCGCGTATCCATGGAGATAATACGAACTTGATACTTGAGATAGTTAGCGCCGGCGCGGTTTTGAGCTTTTTTTTAAATTTGATGCAAGGATGTTGAGTGTGGTATATTATCATGTTTATAGAAATATTCGATATATTTTTGGAAATTTTATTTATTTATTTAAATGAATAATTATTAATATTTTTAAATTTGTTAATTAGTATTGTGATGTAAATTAGTAGGTTGAAATAGTAAATGCCGATAATAGCCTTTGCTGAATTGAATAACTAAAAAAAGGATTAATATGAGTTGTCATGACAATAACCAACCTTATTCTATAGACTGAAAATTCGAATCAACAAAGTCCAAGCAGTGTTTGTAGTAGAAGGAATAAAGCTAAAACAATTGAAAGCTCATCGAAATTACCGCGCGGAGATTTTAGAGATAAAAGTACAAACAATGATAACCTTAAACTTTACAAGACAATAGTTCGGTGTTATAATAATAAATAAATAAATAATAAATAATACAAAATTTATTGGATGTTAGACGCGTAATATTTATAGTTCGCGTTAAAGAAATGATAAATTTTTGGTTTAATTGTCAGAGGTTTAGTGTATACAGGCTGATGACAATAATTTTTAGATTAACCAACTTTTGAATTTATTGGAGTTTATAAAAGATTTTGATCAAAAAAGAAGTCACTGGGAAAAAAACTTTTTAATTTTGAAATTTTATTTGGAGAACACAATCAAAGCACAAAAATGCCACCGTCAATGCAAAAAAGAACGTCTAAGGCTTTTGATGTAAGTGTAAATAATTATTTAATTAAAACCAACCTGTTTACAAAAAAAATTGTATTGAGAGATTTATTTATTTATTATTTTTCAGACTTCCAGTACCAAAAGCCGAGCTTTTGATGTAAGTACAACTCTATTTGAATTAAATTAAATTTTTTAAAAGAAAAAAATTTTAAATTTTATTTATTTATTTATTGCAGACTATAAGCACTAAAAGTCGAATGTCCAGAATGGACTTTGGTAGTGACGTGGAATTTGCACGAAATAAGCTTTTACTAAAACCTGACGATCAGCTGCAACTCACCGAAAGCGTATATATAAAAAAATATTTTACCATATTCCAATTTACGCTTCATACAAATTACTGCTATAACAAAAATTTTTTCAAAAATTTCATAGGAATTGAACGAAGAAATAGCTCGAGTATTAACAATCCATAATTCAAGATCACCAAACAACGTAGTTGAATGGTCATTTAAACGTCGAGAATTTGTTAAAATACCCGATCCACCGGATATCATAACAATCTTAAACGTATCTGGAACACTTTTACATCGCGAAAGTGACGAGGCTAAAAAGCAGTTAGCCGGAATTTTAGGTAATAAAAAAACAAATCTTTATTTTTCTGTTTTACAGTTGACTTAAAATTTAAAAAATGACAAAATTTCTTAATAAAAAAAAAAAAAAAGAAATTTGATTAGCTGAATGAAATTATTTATGAATACTTCACAATAGATGAAGTTTTATTGCAGCTGGTGATGATGAAGACGAGGGTGAGGCAGAAGCTGTGGATGAGGATGAAGGAGAGGAGGAAGAAGAGGAGAGGGAAGAGGACGAGGGTATAGAGGAAGGCGAAGAAGAAGCAGCTGAAGGTAGGGCTAATGGATAAAAGTACGGTTTTATTTGAGAAAACAAATATCAATGTACTAAGCTCTTTCAAATATTTAAATTGATCTTACAATTTTGATAGAGCATTAATTTGTGAATTTTGAGGCAGGGTTAATGATTTTATTGATTTTTTTTTTTTATAAATAGGAGCTGAAAAAGAGGATGATAAAGATCAGGCAGATGCAGAAGAAGCTGAAGAGGAAGAAGCAGATAAAGGAAAACCTAAAAAAGTACCGAATCAGTTTAATTTCTGTGAAAGAGCTGCTCTTACTTATGATAATCCTATGCGGGTATGTACAATTTAATATTTTATTTTATCAATTTCATTTTTAAAAAATTATAATTTTTAATTTCATTTATTATACAGGATATGACAACACAAACAGTACCAGCACCTACCGCATCAGCGTCTGGTAGTGTCTATCAATGGACTATTTTTGATGATTATCAAGTAAACAAATTTAAAAAGAAAATTAAAAAAAAAATACTAGGAATTAATTTTTTTATTAATAAATTAATTCTTTCCCAGGCGGATTACGAACAACAACAGCGTGAAAAGGAAAAAGATCGCAAAGTACTCGGACCAAAAAGAGATGATTCTAAAAAAAAAGCACTTCAAGATAGCACAGCAATGACTAACAGAATGTTACAAGCTGTAAAAACTTTAGAACGAATGGTTAATCAAAATGTATTCGATGAAATATCACACGGTATATTATTTTTTCCTTTTTTTTTTTAAATTTATTATATTTATAAAATTAATTGATAAATATTTTCTTACAGATTACAGATATTGGAATGATCCTAGTGATGAATTTAAGGATGGCGAAGGTTCGCTATTACCATTATGGAAATTTGGTTATGAAAAAACCAAAAAACACGATGTTACTGATTTATGCTTTAATACCAAATATTACGATCTTTTTGCTGTGGCATATGGATCAAGTAAAATTAACATTTTTCTAATTATATATGTCAAATATAATTATAAAAAATATATTATTATGTTTGACAGTGATGTTTGATAACGCAATGCCAACTGGATCGATATGTTTATTTTCTGTAAAAAATCCATCTTATCCAGAATGGATTTGTCCAACAGAATCACCCGTAATGTGCTTGGATTTTAATCCTCAAAATCCAAATTTACTCGTAATTGGTAATTAACATAAAATTTAAAAAGAAAAAGAGCTCAAAAATCATAATATCATATAAATAAATCATATTTATGCAGGTACTATGGATGGCACAGTTGCAGTTTATAACGTAATGTTAACAACAACAACGCCACAATATAAAAGTAACGATGTTACACAAAAACACGGAGGCATCGTTTGGCAAGTAAATAATATTTTTTTGTAAATGAAATATATGAAAAATACTTAATTATTTAAAAAAAAAAATTTAATCGATTATAAAAAATTGAATTTTGTTAAGGTCGTTTGGGCACCTGATACCGAAGATGGAAATTTAGCTTTTTATAGTGTAAGCATAGATGGCAAAATCAATCATTGGGTATTGAATCAAAATGATCTTGGCGTGACAACTATTATGACGCTATTTTTAGATATGCCAGCTGTACCTGGTCCTGATGGAACTATGTTTACACTCAAGGGTAAATATTAAATTTAAAATTTTAACTTTTTTTTTATTTCAATATTGTTAATTATAAATTTTTCAGGTTGTGGAACTTGCATTGCTTTTCATCCGAGTGATCCAAGTATATTTTTAGTGGGTACGGAGGAAGGTCACATTTACAAATGTAATACAGCTTTCAGTAGCGTGTATATGAGGACTTATGCTGAAGCTCATAATATGCCTGTTTATCGAATTGTTTTTAATAAATTTAATTCGAGCATATTTGCGAGTTGTTCAAGCGATTGGAGAATCAAGATCTGGGAGGATAACAGACCGTTAAGTGTTTATTTATTAATTACTTAATTTAAAAACATAATAGTTAAGTTGTATAATAATCATAGGGATGTTTTGGATAAAATAATGTGAATATAATTAACTTTATAATTTGATCCTTTTATTTAAAATAATTATACAGTGCATTGTCTTAGATTTTTATTACAAATTTGTATAAAAAATTAAAAGAAATTATATAAAAGTGATTAAATACAATTATTTTGAATTTCGTTAGTAGCACGTTATTATTTCGTTAAATATTACTTTAAATTGTAAAGTAAATTTAAAAAAAAAAAAACATTATTTAAACACATTAAACAACAGCCTTAATAGCTTAATTTGATTAAATTTACTTATAAAACAATCAAGTAAAATTGTACTTTCGATGTAAGAAACAATTTTTAATTTTTGTCTGCCAAGTAGTTCAATCCGAATTCAGTCAGACATTTAAATCATTAAAAACAGTAATCTCGCAATTTTATAAATAAACATAACAAAAATATATATATTTTTTCAATCAGAGAGCCACTGTTCATGTTCGATCTGGGAGTGCCAATAGGCGACGTTCAATGGGCTCCATACAGTTCTACAGTCCTTGCCTGCGTCTCAAATGATGGAAAAGTCACAGTATTCGATCTGAACGTTAACAAGTATCGACCGATTTGCAGTCAATCTGTTGTTAACAAACGTCGTAACAAACTTACTCGACTTGCCTTCAATCATACACTTCCATTCATCATAGTCGGCGATGATAAGTATGTAAATTTATTATTTTTACAAAATTATTTTAAATGTGCGTAATAAAAGTGCGATCGAAAGTTTAATTTATACAAATCATTAAGATATTTGAAAAAATAGAACGGTGATTTATTTAGAATTAGTAGAATTGTTAACCATTTTTTTATTTTGTTTTGTTTTGAAGATTAACAGTTTTAAAAGTAAAAAAAGAGATGATGAATATTTTATTTTTACTCTTATATGTATAATTTCTATTATTTGACAATTGTTGAATATAGAATATGTAAAACAATTAATGAATTTATTTTTTAAATTACGTATACATTGCATAATTTCCAACAATTTTATTTCAATTCTAAGAAACTACTCATTGTTAGTCTGGTAATATAAAAGAATACAGAAAATGATTTTATATGTGTATAGATAAATTTTTTAAACACCAAGTAAAAAATGTTTGTATATAAGTAATATAAGAAGTAAAATAAAACTTATTTAAATTTGTATTATTACAAACGTGAAAGGTACATTATACATTTGTTTATGCGCGAAATATACGCAGTTAAATACAAAATTGTGAAATAATTGTGCTTGAAAGTGTGCGAAGATTTTTATAGTGATAAATATATTTAAATTTTTTTCGTTTTAGGGGAACGATCAACGCAATGAAACTATCCCCGAATCTGAGAAAAAAGACAAAGGCTACAAAGAAACAAGCCAATATGTCACCAGAGGATTTGGAAATAGCAAAACTAGAAAAGTTGCTGAGTTTTGTGCGCGAACCACCGGTTTTAGTGCCTCCAAAAGATGTAAACACCGAAGAATAATAATAAAAAAAAAAGAAAACAATTCAACGAATTTTTAAATACAAATCATCTTTTTTTGTTCTTCAATTGAATAAATCAACAATGAATCTCTCTACTTCATCAACAGTAACATTCTTAGTAGAGTCATCCGCTACTTATTGTATACTTATCAAACTAACTTATTTTTTGGCACTAATTGTATGCTTTTTTCAATTTTGGACATTTTTTCTTTTTTTTAATTTCTTAGGTAAAGTTTGACGAACTTCAGAGGAGTTAAATTTTCTATATTACATACTATAAAACTATTTAATAGCTCAATATACGTTTTTTATCTTTACACACCTATGTAAGAAATACTAATTATATTCAACTCCAAAGGTAATAAATATTTTCTATTTATAATTATCGCAAAATCTATACCTAATTATCAAATGTTCCAGCCATCAATTTAAGCAACAGAGTCAACTAGATTAATTTAAAAAATAAATTTTATCATTATGCCAATGCTATTAAAATTTATAACAAAACGTCTTTGATTTTCTTTTTATCAATAGCAAACAAAGCACATTTTATCAAATCACAGCTTGCAATTCCATTCTAAAAAAGTACACAATGACTAATGTATAAAAAACTAAGAAAATATTTTAATTTTCAAAAAATTGCTGGACGTATATTCCATATTTTTTTGGCATAGAACAATTTGTACTAATAATTTAAATTGTAAATTTATAAAACGCATTCAAATTTTTATAAATGGGGTTTTAAGTGACGTTACTTGACGATATCTGAAAAATATCATTCCAATATATATGTTTACAATTGCAAATCTCACCAATCATACCCTGCTACAGTTAAAAGGTACATACATACATGCGGTATCTACATATTTCTTTTTTCAAATTACGTTACAAACTAAGCTCACTTGATGAGCTTATTCTTAATTATTATTACATAAAAATTGTTTTAACATTGCAAAGGTGGTTTCAAGAATGAAGGCTTTTCTCAATTTCTTAAGGTAGTTTAGTTTACTACAGCGTATTAAATGCAATAAATATTTTTTTAAATTGAAGAATTTTTGTTAATTTTTAACAAGTAAATTTTTCAATTTTGTAATTATAATTAAATATTTTTACTTAATGTTACATGTCAAATCCAAAAATGGCAAGTTATTTTTTAATTATTTAAAGTCTTTTGATTACTAAGTTAATAGAATGTCACATTCAATAAAAATTGATTTAGTGTCATTCTTAAATTTTGCAATACTTGCAATAAGGAATTGTCAACTATTGTTATGAATGAGTATGAACACTAGCTAAAAATTTAACAAAAAATATCACAACTAGATTTAATTTAATCAAGTGAAAATTTTCCCGGCAATTCCGGATTCTCTATCACACCTTTATAATACTTGATTTCTAAAAAGTCTCTTATATTATTAGGACTTGGCACTTGCCTGCCAGCAAACTCAATGCTTGACATGGGATGTAAAAACTGCTCTGGAAAATCCTTGTTCCTCAGGAACCACGAATCCTTTGACATGGTACCGTTTTTTGAGTAAAAGGGTAATAATTTCACATGCAGTCTATTGATCTTTGAATACTGAATCTTGAAAAATTCCCCTTCAGTCGCTTTTTCCCAGACGTAGCCATGATTGTCCACAACGGCTTTGTTCCGAGCCTTGACCAGCCAAGGCGATCTGTTTAAATCGTCTCTGTTTACACCAATGACGACTTCATGGTCCCAAGGCAGGATGTCGCCATTGCGCATAGCACCTAATAAAGAACCAGCTTCAAGCCAGTATCTAATACCAACTTCTTCCAATTTATCAAAAACATGATGGGCTACTTTACGGAGTCCAGCTAAACAACATGGAGGTGTGTATCTATTTTGATATAAATACAATGGAATCCCATTTACTACAGAGCCAAAACAATGAGCTGTCTCTCTTGTGCAACCATACCACTCTATACTACTTGATGACTTTGTCACTTTTTTGATTCCTAATTTTTCATACATAACGCGTTCTCTATTTTTGTGAAGTTGTTGTAATCTCCACTGCGCTTGTTGACTCCGATACAACGGTTTCCCATCATTGAAATGAAGATTTTTTAGAATATTGGCCTAATAATAAAAATTTTATTAGTTACCAACGTTTTCTATGGAAGATGACAATAAAAAAGAGAACTTATTTGCAAAGTCTAGAACGTCCAAAAAGAAAAACGAACAAAAATAAACAAAAGCATACTTACTGTTGATGAAAATAATTTTTTTTTAATGATTTGTAAAAGGTGCACAATCAAAATTGGTGTCAAGCATTCTGTACACTTTAATTCAAAGCGCATGCTATTATTTAAAAAAAATCAAAAACGCAAAAACGAGCAGGAGGGTTTAAAAAATTTAGGGTAAAATAAAAATATTGTATATTAAATATTATATAGCAAAATTGCCATAAAAAAAATTAAAATTAAAAATATATTATAAAAATAACATTCATTATAAAATTAATGCAATTTTACCTTAATTCCAAGGGCTGTTGTTTGTAGATACAGAGCATCTGTAAATGGTGTTGAAAATGGATCTGACAACTTTTTCAGTAGCTTGACATCCATCACAATAACATGTTTTCCTGACACTGCATCACATTCAGTATTACTACTTTTTGAAATTTTTACACTCCATTCTTTTATCTTTAACTTTAAATTGAGACAGCTCAAGGAACTTTTACCCACAGGGACAGAAACAAGTCCTGATTTTGCAGCTTGATTAACAGCTTCCTACAAGAAATTAATAAATTTATATTTGACTTAATATTCAAGTTTGAAGAAAAAAACAAAGAAATTATCATTACAAACCTGAAGAGTTTGCTTTGTTGCTAATTTAGTTGCATCTGGTAAAAAGACAACAAACTTGGTGTTAATGTAAGTCAATGGATTTCTTTCTTCAAATGATCTATTAAAACTTGACTGCTGATTAACAAGATGAACATTTCTCATACTTCTATTTGTGAAATCTAATTCCAGTGGCGGATACAAAAATTCATCGCAAACAATAACAATTGTTATTGTTGGAAATGCGTTGAGAATAAATCTAACTGTATTAGTAATATCATTTTCAAATCCTTCAAACTGACGAATGACAACTGTCACCAGTCGTGCAAGTCTGCGATGCAGCTTTTGTGGAACATCTGCAGTTGCAACAGCTTCTAAGGATGACTGTGATTGATCAACTGCAAAGAGTTTCCATATTCTATACCATATGAAAACATTGCCCAATAATACAATTATCAGCAAAGTCTTTGCTATTTTCAGTCGCATTCTTGAATTTACAAATCACTTTGTACATGTATTGTCAATCTATTTAACCATTTTCAGCAACTGATAATGTTGCATCCATTTGAATTTAATTTACTTTTACTGATTATCTCATGTATCATGCATACATGTAGCTAAAACAAAGAAACAAACAAATAAAAATAAATAAATCTACCCTTCAAAAAAAGTAGAATTCTCAACAAAAAAAATTTTAAACTCACATCTTTAAACCAGTGATACTTGCACCTTGATACTGTAAAAATAAATTTCGTGTGCCGCTTCTCATCCTTGTCTAGAATAGCAAAGGTCGACAAAAAAATTTACGTTAGCAAGCCCAAATAGCCAACAATCCATCCTTCCAATTCCATATTACACGACTCCTGGACAACGCCTTTTTGAACTTGGATCCAAAAATATACTTATTCCAAACTCTTCAACAATAGCCTCGAGGGTTGTTCATACGTTGTTATCACCTGCAACTCCGACCTTGAGGTTAGGCACGTTGCGAAACATTGGCAACGGATACTACGATCGTAGACCAAAAAACGACCGTAGCCAACTACTCCATAATCTGAATAGAACAAAAATTATTAGGATATTCAGAAAAGTAATTTCCAGTGGTACATTTAATGAATGAGGCAGCCTGATATTCGATCTGGAACTGGAAGCCGCGCGCGCCTTCAACAACGAAGCTTCCAATATGGCGACTAGTGGAGAGCGCGAAACTTGCGCCTCGTACAATTTTTCTAACGGTTGCAAATTTCGAATAATTCGAACAATTAAATTTTTTTTTCTTTTTTGAAGGAAAAGGAAAGGTGAATGAGAGTAGATTTAAAGCTTAAAAAAAATAATGATAATTTGAAAATAAATAAAAATGTAAATCATTGGATTTTCTGGTAAAGTAATTGATATTTATTATTATATACGAGGATCGTCGTTATCAAATTAAAGGCTACAGTAAAATCGATCGAAGATTAAATAATAATAATAATTATAAAAAGACTTGACTATTTAAAGGTATAGATTATTGATTATATTTTAAACGAGGATAAATAACATAAGTACAGGTTTTTAAAAATAAAAATCGCTAAACAAAAAAACGCTGTGATGTTAATTAGGAGATATCTATTTAGTAACTTAAAAGCAACGTTAAATTCTAATAGGGGATTGAATACAAAATAAAATGAGTATGAAAAAAAAAGGAAATTTTTATAAATATCATAGTAAATTAATTGAATTCGAGGAATACAGGTTTTATTTAAAGTAAAATAAAGGCAAGACTCTTTCTCTCTCTCTTTCGAGGATTTTATTTGTCAAACGAATTCAAAAAAATGACTCTTTATTATTATCAGTGTAAATTAAGTGAACCCGAGAAATAAAAACTATTGTGACTTATAATTTATTTAATATAATATATATATTGTAAACCGTTTGAACTCCCTCTCGCGCGCACTTTTCACTTTCTTTGTCACACTATACAGCAATAAAATTAACATTCTGCGAGTTATTTATTTATTTTTTTTTTTCGATTTATATTTATATTTAATATAATATTTATATCCTCTTGATTTTTATAATAATTAATAATCTTCAAACTTATTGGCTGCCGCAGTTTGAAAACATCACAATATTCTACTGTCATATCTTCAAAGTTTTTTTTTTTTTTATTTTCTTTTTATTCGTTTTTTTCGCTAATTATTATTTATCAACTTCATAACATATTTTTCTTTTCTTTTTATATCACGTGGTTATATGACGCTAAGCCATATAATATCAGTAGTTTACGACGATATAATTGTGGTAGTAGTTTTTATTAATAATAATTAATATATCATTCAATTGTCCTTCAGAATTATTTTACATCGACATAATTCAATATAATCCACTTTATATATATTTTTTTTTAATTTCTATATTCTATCTGCATTTTTTTATTCTTCTCTTCTTAATTAAACTTCTCCTTCGACGCCGTTTTTGGCCCTCCGTTCACACATCATCATTAAAACCACTTTTTATATAACGTATATAATAACTGCACGCGCGTCGCACTTGCCAAACTAAAAAAAAAAGTAAATAAACAAAAAAAAAAAAAGAAATAAAAAAACACGTGTGGCACAGCGCGGCTGCGCACAAGAAACACTTAAACAATTGGACAATAATTAATTTTTCTTTCTTTTAATCTTTTATCTTGCTTTGTATAAACAAGCTTTCTTCTTATTTCTCATTATTTTCATTTGTATAATTCAGGATTCTTTCACTCTCACAGTAATCGCTCGCTTTTCTCAATTATTCACTTTAGTCGCTGACAAAATTTTCTTTGTGGCCCAAAATATACCACAACGCGCAAGGCATATTTTGCAATGCTTTTTATACATATACAGTTAAATTACATCATTTAATTGGCTTTCTTTTTCAATGTTACGCAAACTAAGGATAAAATTGTCAAGTTCGAGAAAATAAAAAGAAGAGAGATAGAGATTGAGGACGTTTTTCTCTGCGATTATTTCATTTGCGCAAGATATTTTTTTTTAATTTATTATTTTTTATACATTCTATATTATAATAATATTTATAATTTTTTATTTTTATTATCTTCCTCTTCTTCTTTTTTCCCATTGTACCCTAATAAATTACGCAGCAAGATCACAATTGAGTGTGATTTAGAAAAAAAAAACAAACGATAATAGTGCTAAAGGACTAGAGGCTACGTTAGAATTAATTTTATTTTTTTTTTTATAGTCGAGGCACGACAGCGGACTATGTCGCATTTTTATAATTCGAGAACTTTCATTAACGTTTATAATTATTATAATATACATTTCTTTCTTAAATTGCACGGAAATATGTGTTACCTGACTCTAAAGAATTTCATCTCATTTTCTTAATGATTTTTTTTAAAATCATTTTAATTCATTTAATTTAATGGATTAACTTATTTTAAAAAAAAAATTGAGCTTATAAAAATAATATCAAATTAAATAAAATAACTAAATTATTTTAAGAATTTCTTTTTACTAAATTAAAAAATAATTATCATATACAATTCATATCATACAAATAAATAAAACGTTCTTTAGAGAATTTGAATCTAGTAATATCAAATTTTCAAAAAATCGAGTTAGCGTCGTGACTCAACTTTTTTTCACAGAAATAAAGACTAAATGTAAGCAGTGCACAGGTAATAACATTATTTAATCCAAGGATTCCATCTTAGAATTTGTTTGTACTCTTTTGATTATAGGGTATAATCATTTGGCCGAGCGATTATGTTACTGTAAACACACATTTTCATTCCATTCTTTGCATAATTATTTTTATGCAAACATCCATTGGAATAACTATTTTTTTTTTTTTTTATGAATAGATACAACTTTGTAATAACGCTCATCCAATATCATTACTATTTCATAAATAAATTCTTCTAAATTTTTGCTGTTCTGAATATAATTAGACGGAAGTGTTTTGATAAGCTGGAAACTTTTTGTATTTTTTAAATACTTCACTTTGGGTCGTAATAACGACATCGTTGTTTGCGACTTTTTTTAGTTTTTTCTTCGGTTTTTTTTTTACAGCTAATTTAACAAGCATTCACAACAATATGATGAATACATAATGAGAAACAGTAACGATATTTCATTATATTTTTCGGAGTCGAAAAAAGGAAAGACAATGATTATACACAGTAAGAAAAAATAATGGGGATCTTTATAACATTCTCAGGCAATTCAAATGAATGCGATATAAAAAAAAACTACAAAAATTTATAGGTAAAATAAATAGTTCTTTAATTCAAATAAAACTTTCGCAATATTTTGTTTGCCATAACAAATTGATCTTGCGATCAACAAGTAAATAAACATTTACTGAAGATAATTTTTATAGACGTGCAAATATAATCCTAAACTAAAATTGCGATGATTTAAACATCGTTAAAAAAAAAATTTAGTTGCATTTTTTTAAAGCCTCTACATCCTCTGTACGATAAATTTTGCTATATATGGTTAACAACAAAATATGTTTTAGTCATAGGCTCGATCCGACATAACGAATAGTATTCGAATATATTCACAACTCAAACTCATCACGAAGTCAGATAAATGCCTATCGCATATAATAATAATTGATTATCAAATCTCGCATTAGACGATTCAATAAATTTTATACAGCACCGGTATCCCTAGTGGAATCCATAATTTTCAACCTCAACCATATAATTATTTTCATTTGCTTAACTATAGTTTTTCTGTATTCATACAACACAAAGCAAAAATAAGAAACTTTCATACTCCCTTTCTCTCATACACACACATTCATTGCAAAGACACTGCTCAAACACGCGGAATCAAATAGTTAATAAATAAGATTATTATCCTTTCAAATCATTTGCTGTACAACTAACGGTGTGAATCTACAAAGATTCAAAATTAAGTCACCTCATGGGCGACTTGATAATAAATTCCAGAAACCTGTTTTATTGAAGAGTTAAATTTTATGTATTCTAATCAGTTATTGTAAATACTTTGAGATATAGTTATTTTATATTACTGTACAAATATATAATAATTGCCATCAAAGAAAATCATTCTGTTTACAAATACAGAGAACTGTAAAAATAGTAATTTGTTTTTTACAAATTTGCAGTTCTTATTATTTTACAAGAGTAACAATGACCTTCCTTGTGTATAACAACTACATACTTTTAAATTTTTACTACATATTTATTTCAAAGTTATTTTAATTTAAAATAATAAAAAAATGATAAAGCAGGTTGCTGGACAAAACTCTGACAGTAATGTACATTTAGGAGCAGCAATTAAATTCATTACTTTAAATCTTAGCAACAGGAATAGCCAATGCAGGAATAGCCAATTTTCTATGATCTTTGTTACTTTTTTGTTGTTGTAAAATCGACTGAATAACGTACAAGAAAAGATTTGCAAATAGGCATTCATCCGTGTTGGCTCAATAAATTTTGTTTATTCAATTTTCTTTTTGCACTTTGCACTATTGTATCACTCATCCTCAGAGTCTCCATCGCTGCTATAATCCTGCAGAGCTACTGCTCTTGAAAATGGTGCTTCAAATGTCTGACTGAAAAATACAAAATAAAACTTTGTTATTTAAATAAATTTTAATTTGATGTACAGGGAAATGAATAACTAATTAAACAGCAACACTAAATAAAAAAATGTAAAATAATTGTATTTTACATAATTATATTATAAATGAATGTTAACTTATTCAATAATTATTAATCATAACCCCATATGAATTTTGAAGTAGTCTCAAGGTTTCAATAAAGCAAAGCTTTCCAGCATAGTAATTTTTAATATAAAAATTGAAAATTGTAGATTTATATACGTATCTTGATTATAGAAGACTATCACAATTAAACTTTTAAAAGCTTCACTTGTTTGAAATATTGTTGGACTACCCAGAAAGCCAAATCTTTATAATAACCTTTGTTTCGTGCAGTACTCACGCTAGTCTTCGATAATGATTAAGCCACTCTTCCAGCATTTGGGCAACAAGTAGTGGCCTTTTATGTAGTTTTTGTTGCGCTACGAGAATACCGCCTTCGGTCGTGCAAACATCCAGCCACTGTTTCAATATCGCCTCTTCGCGGCCCATCTCCTCTGGATTTAGGAAGTGTATGGGAAGGAGCTTGTGCTCGCGATCCATGAGGGGCATAAAAGTTGTTTGCATCTGCAATTGCTGGATCGGACTGTTGCCGCCACCCACGTTCGAAGCAAGGGCCGGAATGCGCGATGAGGAGTACGGTTCAATTGGCACAAGAGCCGTGAAGTGGCCGCGAGTATAACCAAGAGCTATTGGCGAACGGATGCAAAATGAGGGCTCCCATAGGAGTGGCAAATACACACCTTCAAATCTAGCATAGCCTGCAATTTTTTTTTTTTAATTAAAATACTAAAAATAAGTTTCAAATTTTTAATCTATACAAGTTTAAATTGTTCATACCTATATCTTCTCCACGAAAGCTCTTAACATACTTGACGCCATAAACAATAATTGGTCTTCTTAATATGTGTGCCAAAGCAAAAACATGGAGCTGTTCTAGTGCACTTCCAGGTTGAGCAGCTGTAGACAATAAATTTTCCCAATCTTCTTGCCACTGCGTTTCTTCAAGGGTGAAATCTAACATTCTGGAAGCCTGTGATGCCTCGTATGCTCGCCAACGAGGATAGAAACTGTTAATAAATATAATATTGACTGTAGTAAAAATAAAATAAATAAAAATTAGTTATCAAATTATTACGACTTACAATTGACCCGCTTGTTGAAGAGTATCGGCAAGTGCTCGCCTAAGCGCGTTATCTCTGTCGAATACGCCCCACGTCGCTTGCATGACAGAATCAAGAAGGCAGTCCCCAGCTGAGCGATTCCACAGAGCATGTAACCGACTACCTAACCGTTCGGTAATCTCAAGAGACCAATTTAAAGCTGGCGGCTCGCCACAGCCACCTTCCAACTGCTGTTGAGCTTCCCTATCTAACAACTCTTCCAGCATCTGTTCTTGTACGATACTTGGCAGATCTTCGACCTAAAATAATTCATAGATTAAGAATAATTTATCGACGTACATAAAATATTTATCTAATTTTCGATTATATAGAACTATACTCTATCATCTTTTATGAAAAAATGTAAAGTTGTTACCTCAGCTGGTAGAGCAAATGTTGCCATTTCGGTAACAAAATAGCAAGGAAAGGAACCTTTTCGCATACGGATGCTGTTGCTCATGTGACGACGGATTTGAGCTGCGAGATCGGGAGCTACATAACTCGGCACCCTCTTGATACCTGAGCCGGATCCTTCGATTTGCGCCAACAACGTTGCCAATATATCTTCCCTCTGAAACCTGAAAATAAAAAAAAAAAAAGAACTTAATCTCACCTTAAATTTTTATGATTTTTTAAAAAAACTACAATAGAAATATTACTTTAGCGTGAAATTTATAATATGATACACCCAAGAAAATATTAAAAAATTGGTAAATATTAGCATTTGGAGTCACGCAAAAGATCTAAAAAAACTTTTAGTCGATCTGTTTTGAATTATTTAAAGTAAAAAAAGAAAGCATGATCGGATCGCAGTGTCACTTTCTAGGTCAATGCCTTTATTTTGAGAGAAATTCAGAGTGCGCACGTGCACGATCAAGAGTGAGAGAAGGTAGTCAAGCTGCAGTTTTGGATGTGCTCCAAAGAAATTATCGCGACACAGGAGACCTTGAAAATAAGTATAAATATCCAAGCTGGCATTTAAACAAGATTGCGCAGCTTTTATTGTAATTTCTTGTTTTCTTCAAATAGATAACGGAAGTGCTATGAGTTACAGTCTATGGTAAATGATCGTGCATGGAGATGAAAAAATTTATTAATCAATGTCTGGTGTCTATAAAAATCTTATGTTTTAACTCTTAAAAATATAAGTAAAATTCGAAAGTATAAAAATATTTTAAATAATATTAATATTCAATAAAATCTATAGTTCAGGTAGATACAATAGTTCAAAGGTACATTAGGAGGCTTACCTAATAGCTAAATGAACAAGGGTGTGACCTATGTCAAAAGCACTGTTTCTATTCAGTACTAAAACCTCGGAATGCGTTAATTGACGGGCCGGATCGCCGCCATTGGCCAGATACGCTTCGACGGGCGCGTTATCGCCCTCGACAATACCGAGACAGGCATTCAGCCAGCACCAATCCGTCTGGCGTCTTAACTGTTTTAATCTGCGCTCGTAATCGCAATTATTAGGAGATTGCGGTGTGGGAAGACTGTCGTTTCTGCTGTCATACCTTTGAGAACTCCTAAAAAATCCATAACAATATAATCATGGTTTATTTAGATAAATTGATAATTTTTTATTTTATAAAGATGTTAAGAATAAGCAAATACCGCCTAGCTATCGCCATATTTTCGTCGCGCGCCGCTTGATGTATGTAAGGCGTGTGAGGTGGCGAAGGTAGGCCCCGCTGCGGATGATTGTGATGTAGATCCCTCTCGGGACTCGGGCATATCAAACTCGAGTTTGCATTTGTCCTCTCACGTCCTCGTTCCCTCTCTCTTTGATGGCCACACATCACGCACTTGACTGATTTCGGCCAATTTTCATAAGTACAAACCACGCAGGACCACTTGTCTGGTAGCTGATTAGGATTGGCCTGTCGTGACATCGTAAATTTAGTTTAGAAACTTCGGAATATGAATTTGTCACGCAACTTGAGACACGATTATAAATATAAAAATAAATTGCTTGTATCATTTTACATACCAAGGGTATATTAGTAGAAGGAGGCGGTGGATCGCCGAGTCTCAAGGGTGCAAGTTGTTCGTGAAGATTTGAAGCTACCGAATTAATCGATTGATTGTGTTGGGGTGTTGTGGCTGTAGTTGTGTTTGGAGATCGGCGACTTGCGCATTGTGTGCAACGAGTCGCGTTCTGATAGTTGAGATAAGTGCAGGCATCGCAGTACCATTTCCCATCTGGCGGCACATTTTGACTGTAATTTTGCGAACCTGCAAACGCAATAACAATCATTGCACATTATATGAATCAAAATTTAAAATTTTAATAATAATAAAATAATTATTTTACCTAAATTATATGAATCACTAACTGGTGGTACAGGACCCGAAGCTACATTAGAGCTAGATCTTTGTGGACTTGGATCTCGTAACCGATAAATATCTTCTCCCAACAGTGGTTTGGCACCTCTGCACATTGTACATTTTAATGATGATGGCCAGTTCTCATATGTGCAGTATTCACAGGTCCACTTTGACTCTGTCTCACAAGGACGACTACTCATTTTATCTGAATAATGCTTTTTTGGTATGCAATGTGATATCTATAGCCTATGAAAATTAAATATTATTAAAAAATTTACTTACAATTTTTAAATGATAAATATTTATTTTTATTAGTTTTATTTGTTTATTTAAATAAAAAAAATTAAAAAATATTACCTTCAAGTTGTTTGATGCAATTTACAACTTTCAGATTATAGATCACTGTTGCAATATTAAAATTTCTTTTTTTGGCTTCTAAGTATCTTGACTTAATCTAAACCATAAAAACTTTGGCCAAAGTTTTTCTAACAAGAGTACTTGAATCTTAGGTTCTTTATGTAATGAAACTTGCATCATGAGACATTTACATTAATAGAGATCATGATGATGCTAACTTTTATTATGTGTATCAGCAGCTGTGTTTATCTGAAAAATAAAAATAGTCATAATCAATAATTAAAAATAATTTATATAAAAATGTTCAAATTTGCTTATTATTTGTATCATATTAAAATACATGTTAAATTATTATCAATTGTTACAATTTTTACATTATTTTTTTTAATTTAAATGTAAAATAACCAAAAATTTTTTTCAAAAATAAATAGGGTTCTAACCTTTCTTGAATAATAAATAGGTTAATTGTCAATAGTAAATCAGGTAAATAATTTTATTTATTATAAAATAATTATTTTGAAAAAATATTACTAAATTAATAAAAATAATTCATTGATACTTTAGCCTACTTAAAATAAGTTATATCAGAGGATTGGTAGATTAAAATATTTTGGAGCAAGTTACCTGATGTAAAAATTCCAGTTTCACAAATTAAGACTGATATTTATGCACAGACAAAGATTCATTGAAGAAAAGTGTTTTTGCTCCTTGTGGTCTTGTGCTCAAGGCAAAGTGGCAAACTGTTGTCCTTGTAAACCCACTGCAATGACATCAACAGAATTATTCAAAGTTCAATCACAAATATTCAGTAAACCTTGTGTTTGCACAATGCTCAAAATTAGTTTATTTATTATTATACCAATATTTATATTTATATTATTGGTAATGATAATTAATCAAACGCAAAACATCAATAATTAAAATTTATCTAAAAAAAACATTGAAAATTTCAATTTAAATAGAATTAAATGGATATTATAGAATGAAAAAAACAAAGAATTCTTAATGATTCAATCTTATAAACAATTGTGCAAAATCACAGTTAGATTCATTAAACAAGCAACTTGTTAATTAATTATGTATCTCTAATAAGCATCTTATTAACATATTTAATGTAACTACTTTTGAAATGAATTAAAAGCCCAACCCAGCTGATCATCTACTCGTCTAAGCCATTACTAAAAAAAAAACAGTGCTCGGCATAGCAATTTCTCATAAATATCAAACATGGTCATAAAACTTACATTTACAAACCAACACATACATATCCCACCAACAATAGCCAGCCTCACATATATATTCCCTTGACTTTTAACCTCACATCAATCCTCCAATAACAACGGTAACTCCAATACACATACACACATACATCACAAACACAATCAGGTAAACCAGTTCAGATCCAAGAAAATCCAACAATGATTCTTGTAGATGATCACCTTACAATCAGTAACGACCAAGTTACACGAGCACTCTCGACCACCAGCCATCATCCAAACGTCCAAAACATTGCCCAAGCCCGTCCCATAATAAAAATATGTGTATATCCTCGGGTACTTGTATAAATCACTCGATTCTCTCTTTCTCTCTCGCGCGCACACGCCAAGTATATATCACTGCACATACATAACACACCACACACATTTAAACATCCACCCACAAGTATTCAGGTAATGTATATGTATACATAACAGTATAGCATAAAAACTCTTATTCGCGCGCGCGACGGTGGCCACCACCACCACCACCACAACCACACAATATCATACAATATACTTACATACATACATATTACTTATACACTCGCGCTCACGTATTCGCGGCGTGGGCGAGTGTGCGAAAAGAGGCCCCCTCCTCCTCCACCCCCGCGCGCGAGATCCCGTCGTGTCACGCGAGAGAGCTTGGCTTGGTCGCTTGCCGCTTGGTGTATGTATGTGTGTGTGTGTGTATGCGAGTTTCATGAGCCAAAAGCTAAGAGCAAGAAAGAGATAGAGAAAGAGAGAGAGAGAAGGATAGAACGATGAAAGAAAAACACGAGCCAAAAGGTTTGCAGTTTTTTAAAGAGCCAAGAACGCGAAAACTTTACTGACGATGAGGAGAGGGAGACAGAGAGGAAAGGTAAGTGGAAGGGGTAAGGGCAAAAAGAACTTGCAAGATGATGATAATAATAATAATAATAATAATAATAATGAGAAAAGGAAATGATGCGCACCTATAGAAGTACCAAGAAAAGAATGACTTTTTCTCTTGAAAAAAAAAAAGGGAACCAGGAAAGAGAGAAAAGGTTTAAGGTAAAAAAAAAAAGAAAAAAAACGGAGTGAAGAAGAGAAAGAAAGAGATAATAATAAAAATGCTGGGGTGATGAGGTTCCGCAAAGTGCGCTTACAACCAACACACACACACACACGTACACAGGCCCCTCTTTCTCTCCACAGAGGCTGCACACTTTCTTTAAACTCGTTATATTCTCTCTTTTTCTCTTTCTATCTCTTACTCTCTCATTACAGTTGTACACAGCAAAGCTATAACATGTATATCTATATATAAATACACATCAAGCAAAATATATAAATCTATATATGTATGTATGCACACAGTATATACATATATACGTACGTGTATGTTGTCGTCGCTCTCTCGTCCCGGAGTCCGGAGTCTTTTTGAGAAATCAACAGCAAAGCTTATACTTTTTTTTTTCTTCTCTCTCAAAAATCACGTTTTATATACTTTTCTTTCTCCTCGTGTTATTAACGTAGCAACAACCTCGTCGTCGTCGTTGTAGGCAGCTCCAAGTGCAGAATATATAATATGTATAATATACATATATAGGAAGTCCGCACACGTCGTCGTCGTTGTCGTCGTCTAAATAATATTCCTCAAGGCTGGACCGGCTGGGAAATTATACTACGACGACAAGCTGCCATTATTATTATTATTACTATTAATAATAATCCTTCTCATATTCATCGTCGTCGTCGCCGTCGTCATAATTTTCATTTTCTTAATCCGCCTCGTCTCCGTAACGTTGCTATTGCTGCAACTATTCTCGATTATGTCGTGGCTCCGGGACACGACGACGGCTATAGCGGGCATATCGCGCGCGCGCCGATGTCGTCTAGCTTCGTCAGGCTCTCTCTTTCTTTCTCTATCTATCTGCTACACTTGTAATAGAGCTCTACATATCACTCTATTTCTCTTTCTCTTGCACTATAACTTCTATAAAACAACAGTAATGCCAGTGCCGCGTCTCTCAATTCGATATATGAAACTCTTCTTCTTGGAGTGGAGTACACACACACGCACAGTGTGCTACATATAATATAATATATATATATAGGTATATACCAGCGAATCCCGGAGTTAATGGCTCGGTAACTCCAAAACTCCACTTTTGCTTGAGAGGAAAAACGAGAGAAGGAGAGAGAGAGAGAAAGAGACAGCTGCGGAGCAGTACCGCGCACACAACACACTATTACCAGCCACAACCACACATACACAATATATATCTATATATATATATATATTTCTCTCTTTATATTATTATGCACACACAGAGCAGTCTTGCCACCAGAGAGCCTATATGCGTCTATTACACGAACGACCAACAGAGTCACTTTTAACTACACCTCCAACTTCTTCTTTTCCTCTTCGACGACCTCTTCGTCGTCGTCAACGTCGTCGTCGTCGTCGTTATCGTCGCGTGATGATTGCGCTGGCGTTAACGACAGCGACGGCCCTCAGCGCAAGCACCGAGGAGACGACGGCGCCGCGACTGATCTTTTTCCTACCTATCTATATCCTACCTTGGTTGGCGGAGAGGCAGCGCGATCGCTCTCTACTGCGTGTGTATATATGTGTGGGTGGATGTGTGTGTGTGAGATTCGCGGGCGGGAGGAGGAGGAGGCGGTGGGATAATACATATATATGATACCACACGACTGCGCATATTAGGCCGCGCGAGAGAGCTTCTCTATAATATATTATATCTCTCTATCTATCTCTTTTTCTTCGCTCTGCTGCTGCTGGCTGGCAAGGCTGGCAAGGCTTAGCGCCGTCGCTCTTCCGTGCAATAAGTATATAGTCGCGGTTCGCTAAAATGGAACCGCACTTACTGTGGTACCGTTTTCGCGTATTATATAGATAGATAAGCTCTCATTGTTGTTGTCGCCGACTTGCGGTTATATCCACGGTTTTATTTATATACTTCTATCAACCTACTACAAAAAAAATTATTGAAATTATTTTCATGGAAAGTCAATCTCTTCTTGGAAGTCACTTTTATTTAGGATATACTTGAATTATATATAGCTACACCTACCTTTTTATGCTGATAACATATTTTACCATTTTGATTTTATAACAACAAAATTTATTTTATATATATATATATTTTTTTTTTTGTATAGATACTACACAAATGTTGTTATTGCAAGAAATTTTCAAGTTAGATTTATAATATAATTGAATTAGTGAAACTGAAATGAAATCGTAATAAGTAAGCGACTTACACTCACAATTTGCTTAATGTAATTACAATAACAAACGTCAATCTTTTGGTAGTTGTTATTCTTTATAAAAGAGTTGCGCCCCAGCGACAAAATCGATTTCAATTTCAAGAGAAACAAACTTTTCAAACTCACTGCTGCCAACAATTAGAAATTCGCAAAAACACCCCCACCCCATACCCTTACGAAAAAAGTAGAGGCGCCGCACACGTGACCAATGGATGATCACGCGAATTTCTATCTTTCTCGCTCTTGTAGGCAATGAGAGGAAAGAAAATTTGCGGATGAAACGGAGCCAAACAAACCGCTAGTGGCCGTAGGTATCTTTGTTTGGAGCACTATATTGCGGTGATGTTCTTTGGCTGTAGTTTGGCAAGATGTCATTTATATGAATGCTGTCCCCAGGGTATCTGCGTTTTAGGATGAAGCAACAACAATAATTTTATGCTCAATATTTTATAAAATTGTCTCGTAAATCTTGTTTTCCACATCTTAGTTACCATTGATCATAAACTTGTAACAAATCTTAGGATTGTAACAAATACTTTTAATTTTTTGCATTTAGAAGAAAGCTTAGAAAATAAAATTATTTCTTATGAAAATTAATGCTTAAAAACTTGATCTTTAAAATGTAATTTTTTTTTACCTATCTAAATTTCTTTCATTTTTTTAAAATTAAGAATTCATCATAAAAAATATCACTCATGTAAATCAAAAACAATTTTTATTTTTAAATACATAATTTAATTTAATAAAACATTGTTCTGTGTATATGTTTCATTTTTTTTGAGTCAAAATCTAAATGTTTATCATTAATGTTAAACTATACAAATTAATCTAATTAATCATCTATAATTGTTAAAAATGTTGCATAAATTTTTTAGACATGTTTATACTGTTATGTTTGACAGATAGGCATGATAATGGCACTATATAAATTTAGATGAATGAGTCAAACATATATACTTATACATTGGTGTTGTTTTTTTGTTTAAACGCATATTAGCTTTTTTGAGAATACTAAAAATTAACATTTTTTTTAAATATTTTGATTGTTGTCCCTAATATAAGTTTTATACTTGCAGCCGTCGTAAGCGATTTTGATGTGATGAAGATGATTGCATTTGAACCAGTGAAAACATACTTAAAGAAAGTCCAGCAGTTGCTAAGACAAACGCTGATGCTGTTCCACGATCAACATTGCTGTTCCGACGATACAACAGGGATCCACCACCCTAAAAATTATAAAGTTAGTATTAAAAATGTATTCAAAAAATCGTGTTAAATTTAAGCACTTTTCTGTGTTATCCATTCATAATTGAATGTTTGTTTGGAAAAAATTATGTATAAATTAATAATTTATTCAAAATATTATTTACCTGTATAAGAGGTAGTTTCAAAGCATACTGAGCAGTTCGAGTCAAATGCATCTCACTTTTATATGGCAGAAACTGTAACATAAATAGAATTTTTTTTAAATAATGTATATTTATTTATCAAACAAAATTATTTATAGTATTATTAAATATTGCAACAATATTGTAACTGCAATTTTCAAACATTATACATTTTACAACTTCAAAGTCATGTTTAGAACAAATATGATTGAAATTAATTACTTTGTGCTAAATATAATTTTCACATTTGATATTTTAAGGTTATGAACTGAATAGCGTATAGGTATAAGCACGCTTCAAAAAGTATTTATAATATATTTCTACGATTTATAAGCTTTATTAAGAAATATTTTTAACGTATATTTGTTTATTGCACTCAGAGAATGAACATTGATTATACTTTTATTCATAAATAAGTTTATAATAAGTTTATAAACTTAATAATTTACAAAAAATTAAGAATGTGAATGAGGACAATATAGATTATAAATTTGTGATAAAATTTTAAATTTGTTAAAAAAACTTTTGATTATTTAAAATTATATCAATTGTTACAACTAATAAAAATAAATGCGACGATTTCTTATATAATTTTCAATTATAATTTGAAAATTGATTACACAAGTCCGAAAATATTCAAGACGCATTATCCAAAAATAAACAAAACATCATTACGTAAATTTTATGAAATTTTTTATGTTACGAAAAAGTATTAAAAGAATTGTTTATTATTGGTGTATAAAATTGTTTAATACTATTTGTAAAGTTTAATTTTAATAACTAATATCGTAACTAACCTCTCGGTGATGAAACTTTTTCTAGAAAGGGCCTTAACGTCAAAAAAACATTAATAGGCCGCGTGGTCAGCTGATTTTCATACGACTGAAGTTATATCATTATTTGCTCGATTCGATTATTCTCGAAGGTCGTGGCGCGAATTTCAATTTCAAACATTTATGTTCTTCATTATTACAAACTTGAAAATATATACTTTGATTAAAAAGTTTTATAGAAAATACTAACAAAATTAATTTTATGAATTAGTAAAATTTTGAAAAAAGGAATCTAGGATAATGTTTATATGGAAAGAAAAATATTGTATTTTAGCGACTTAGCATATACATTTATTTATAACTATGATACAGTTTCACACAAAAGAATTCACAATTCATATCTCGCCTAACTTATTCACGCATTCATATTTTTTAAAGAAATCTCGCTTTTTATCCCGCACGGTATATTTTTTTACAACCCAAATAAATTTTGTAATAAAAAAAAAAATGATGTTAAGTTCGGACAGCTCGATTCATTGAAACAAATTATCTTGTAATTAATAAAATCAGTAAAATAAAGCTACATTATAGTAAAAAAATCTTGTTTTTCCATAATAAAAAGTAAAAGTACCAGAAATTAAATATTTTACTTTTACAGAGCTTTGGATACATTATATAATTAAAGCTTTGGTTATATAATTATCAAGTTACAATTTACTTAGTAGACTTATTAGTACTACTTTTATTAATTACTCATTTGAATTAGTAGAATTTCAAAAACTATATACACTACTAAAAAGTAGCATTTATGTTTTACAACTTATTTTTATCACAGTATGTATTATGTATGTTAATTTATTTTCTATTGTAAAAAACACACGTTATATCATTATTATATCGTAATTTGTTTATTTTTTTTATAAATTGCATTTATATAGTTATTACTGACCCATACCAACAAACGTGTTCAAATGGCAGTTTTAATTTAACAGTCAAGTGTGTAAATCTCGTACAAACATTCTTTTATTTATATTTAAAAAATTATCTTGTTTTTGGCCACTATTAATTTTAAACTTGTTACTGTAAAATAAAAATGTTTTTTGCCTTTTTTTTCACAAAGTTCAGTAACTATAAGTATTAATTATTATGTATATACAGTGCATTTGATTAAATATATGTATATTTTTTTTCATTATTATCTTGTAAAAATATTTTAAGCTTTTTCAAAGCAGTGTCAAATTAGCTTTGCATTAAATTTTATAATGTTACATTTAGAATGAAAACAATAAATGTTTTTAATTTTAAAAAAATCTTAAATAAATGTCGAGCTGTCCGACTATGTTTTGGATTCGTAACTTCGAATGGGCTTTGAGTAATACGCTGCTATCAATTTTTAACACGTGTTATAACAGCTATGATAAAATCTTTTCAAAATGTGCAATTTGATGTTGACTTTTAGCCCCTAACTAATTAAAAATACAAAATTAAAAATTTTAACAAACGACTCGCCGTACGTGAAAAAAAAAAGAGTTAACGGATATATCACTATAGGTACAAATGTTAACTATATAATTCAATTTTTGCCATTTGTATATCATCTTATCGTCCACTAAAATATAATCGACGTGCTGTACAATCTCAAATACGACGTAATGCTACAGAAATAAAACTCAAGCACAAAATTTTTAATGTACAAAAATTTTTTAATATTAGTATTAGCAGCTCCAAACAGCACTTAACAATCGTAAAAAAAAAAATCAAACAAAACATTGGTACAAAAATTTTTTCTTTTCAAAAATTATTAACAGTATAATTTTATGCTTATAATTTTCTGATATTACAACTTATAATTCGTAATTTATATGATTCAAAATCAATATTTTATTTGCATTTTTAAAGCATAACTTTATATATAGCTATACAGTACATTACAATACAAAAGAGTTAAAAAAAAATTAATTTGCTTTGATTTGACAAATCTCAATAAATATCAAATTGTATGATGCACTGATTTAATAAAAATTTGAAGTGTATACCTAGTAAAAATATTTTAGTTGTCAAGCTTCATTTGTTCTTTAAAATTTGTAAATATCATAATCAATGGAAAAATCACAAAAATATTACTTTTAATATTGCATTTTATTTTATACAATTTTTCAATATAAGTTTTCATTATTATTTTTTAATTTTGACAAATTGTCCTATAATATTAATTATAAAAACTTATTTTTAATATCACAATTTAAAATCTTTAAGAATAATTATACAAGTCAAACTGAATATTTTTACAAAAAAAATTTTTAAAATATGTATAAATATGAAAATCTATTTGAATATTTAAATTAGAAATGTTGACAAAATAATGTAATTATAGGTATACAAAATTTTTATTTTCAAATTAATCAATTATAAATTGAAAATTTTCGTGTTTCATTTCTGTTAGCTCAGAATCGTACAAATATTATTAAATTATCTCTTTAGCAGTTTACATTAATCCTCAAATTTTACTTACTTTTAGAGTTTGTTAAGAAAAAAAAAAATAATTTTTACTTTTCAATATTTTATTTATTTCTGATTTCAAATTTTATTAAAATTATATTTTGTTTAGTGTTACAATGATTTAAAATGTTATCAATTGTAAAATAAACGTGAGACGTTAATAAACTTGTAATAGAATGAGAAAACAGGTGAGTTATTTCTTTGGTAATATAAAACACTACACAATTATTAAAACAGGTATATTGATACATAAAACTGCATGTGTATTAATTTATTACTTTCGATACTTGAAGTGTAAAACAAATTAATAAATACTATGAACTTATGTAACAAATTAAAAACTTAAAAGATGTGTAGGTCATATTGTTAACATAATAAAAACTGGCAGTCATAAGATATAATGATTAAAAAACGAAGAAAATGTATTTGCTTATTTTTGCAGAAGCTATAATTGTGCATGTACTATTATTAAATAAAACAATTAGGGGCCTTATTATCAAACGTAATAATGTTCGACTTAACAATTAAATTTTTTTTCGTCAAATATTTACAAGAGATTAAAGAAGTAAAGAGGATTTTTTACTTGTAGAATAAAATAATTAAAAAAACAATCAAAATCTATTTTGGTTGTTTTATTATAAGAATAATTTTATTTCAAATAAAATTTTACATTTTTTTGAAATCAAACAATTTACCAGAAATATTATGCTCACAAATTACCTAATAAATATGTACAATAATTGTTATTTTAAATGTATCTACAAATATCAATATATAAAGAATGTAAATTTATAAATTATTATGCACAATTATAGCTTAGATGTATTAAAAAATTTTTGTTTATTTTGAATATTTCATGCATAGTGTTTGTTTTCTATTCATAAAGTCATGCATATTCTGTACATGTAAAAAATAAGCAACCAGCACAAAAAAATGATGATCAATGTAACTATGTCGCAAGAATAGACATAGTTAAAGATAGTCAAGGTTTACTCTTGTATCTATTCTGTATGTAGATAAATACCAATCACTGTAATTATCTATCCTTTATACCCTTTTACATATTTATGTTTGTAAATTTTAAAAAGGTACATTTGTCTAAAATTATAGACAATTACAGAAAAAAATGATTTTAAAGCTATACCTGTCAGTTTGTTATTTTCATGCAACTCTTCTAGATTGCTTATAAACTATGAAAGTATAAATCAATAACGCATTTTTTGATACAATTCGATAAACATTGAAAAATGCATTGAAAGCATTGCAAATTATAACTCTTTATGCATTTTTTTGATCAATTTATAATTTTTTTTTTAAACATAATTTATGTTAGATTTTAAAACTGTTAAAAATTATTTAAAAAGTAATGTTAGACACTAAATATTTAATCGACACCGCACCCAAATTTTGTTTTCTAAAAATGTATGCCGATTAAGGGAAAAAGCTTGCCTATCTCACATACTTTTAAATTTTTCTCTTCTCGAATAACACCAAATTGTGCAATATAAAATCTGTAATAAAATAGAAATATCTAGCACGTTCTATAATAATTCGCTCCGTAAATAAGAGTTATTTATAACTAACGCTTTATCAGAAAAGATAAATTTCTTTTCCACTAGTTTTCAAAATCATTTTATTAACCACAAATATCAATTCTCTTTCATCAATCACTACTATCGTTTTTTTTTTTTTTTTAAACAAGTTCAAAACTCACTCTTATATAGTTTTACTTGCGAAATTGTTTTTTGAATTCTTTTATTTTTTAATAAGAATCAAGCACACACTCTGCGCTATTGTTAAACACAAAACATGTTTTTAGCTACATAACTTTCTCTCTCTCTCTTTCGTATTTGCAAAAATACAATTGTAATTTATTCAAATTATCAACATTTTTTATGTACGTGTTACATATTTCTCAGAATATACTCGTACTTTTGCAGTCTTTTTCTTTTTTTATTTTTCTGATAAAATTCATTGCATGTAAATCGAATTACGAAATGCGTCTTTCAAAAATTTTTATAAATCTTAAAAAAAGACTTGGTCCTTTTATTTGTATTGATACTCACTAGAACCAACTTTATTAGTAAGTAGAATCTTTTTTGTTTAAAAATGCACAAGCCTTTTTTTCATTAACGTCCAGTAACCAACAGTTTTTGTTTAAAATTTGTGCTTAAAATTTCCTGTATTCTAGGAATTGTTAATTTCACATGTACCCAAAACATTATTTTCATATTTTACACCGTAAATAATTTATTAGTATAGGTCTTTATATCTTAACTTTAAATCGTTTCTTCTAATGTTAAAAAACTCGTTGAATAAATTCAATTATTTAAACGCGCGTGATCTTTATATTTCTGTAAACAATACATTTCAGAAATAATTGAAAACAAGGAGCTACGATCTAAAATCACAAATAGTGCACTGACTCATAAGACGCAAAGTCCATTTTTGTTTTAATAAGAAATAATCTTTTGTCTAGCCTCTGACGCACAAATACGTAATCTTACACAGTGCGCCTGCATGGCCCTTTAACTATTCGTCAATACAAGAATTTACTTTTTAATTATGTTGGTACTATTAAATAAGATATTCCATTCCTCGTAAATTATATATGTATATAGTGTACTTCACGTTTTCAGCAATAAGTATAATTCTTTTATCTGTAGCAAGAATAACTATTATAGTTGAGATAAGACACCGTTATACGTAGTAATATTTCGTTCCCTTAAAATGAGGATTTTGTGCCCTAATTACCTTAACTTTTTGTTCTAATTTGTTGTGCAGCTGCAGAAAATTCTTTGCTTTATGCTGCTTTACATTAAGAAACAAAGTAGCTCTTTATTATTAAATTAAAAAAAGTGATACAATATAAATATTTTTGTACATTTATCGTAAGTTTATAGTTTTTAAAAATATTGTTTTTTTCATGAATTTGATAAAAAAAACAACGACTTTTTGTTTATGAAATATCGTTATTCACTGCGTGAATTTGTACTATAAAACTTTATTTATTATTCAGACATTAAAATTTAATGGTTATATAATATTCATTGTCAAAATGTGATTATTCCAATTGATTTGTCAAAAATTACTTTGTTTCTCAACTAAAATGTTAGGTATGCTGTATTGTGTAATACTAAATATTTTGCACTTATCTATACTTGAATCATTTTTTATATTTTTGTTGAAAAGACAATATACATATACACATACATATACATATATAAGTACATGTACATATATGCCTGCATTTCAATGACAGTACACTTGTAATGTTCCGCTACTATGCGCACAGATATGTACATGCTTATGCTTGTTCACATCTTTGCCTTCTTGTAAATTAGGTTTGTAGTAGCCGTGTGAAATTAAAAAAAAATTTTAAAAACCTAATTTAGCTGTATTAACTTTAATCATTTGGAAATTGTGAAAACTTAACAATTGACAAGAGCATTCATAAACCAAGTCCCATTTTATCAATCTTTATGAGACTACGTTACCGTTAAATGCAACTGTAGGTTTAAAAATAAACGAATATTTCTAACGTTTGTAGGGTGTACGTGAATTATACTCGCGCGCGCGCGCACGTGTGTGTGTGTGTGTGTGTGTGTGTGTGTGTGTACGTGTGTATGAGCGTATTCATAGAAATGAATAGTTTTTTTTTATAAAAAAACAAATATTACTGGATCAAATGTGCATTGCACGATTGGTGTATCTCTAGCTTTTGCTAATAAAAAATATCGAGAAGAAATAAAATTAATAAAAAATAGTTTTAAAAAACACGTTGAAAAAAACGTGCAATTTACCAATTTGGTTAAAGCTTATTCAATAATATGAAAAAATTGTCATTGTAAGTGGTGTGTAGTTTAATTTCGCTTGTATTTATACTCTTTCGAGGTTTCGAGCTGCACGCAATTATAACAAAAGAAATATTCTTTAGATTAACTTCAATCATATGTAATTTTTATGACATGGAGGAACAAGGTAGTCGAGGAGAGCCCATTTGCGTGAGCACCCTATCTAGCCATTGGAGAGGTCCGTTCAAATGCAGTTCAATCCAGCATGGTGTCGAAGTTACCGTTTGTCTTCTGTATTCGGCACCCCATCCTTTCACGAAGCTCATTCGAATGGTGCACATACGTGTTAATTGATATACAGCCTCAAAACCTTGTGAGACCGACTGTGAAAGTAAAGCTGCAAACTCCTGGTTGTTGAATATTTTTAAATTACAACCTGCAATAAAAAAACATTTATTTTGGCCTTTCCAAACAAAAATTTTATTTTGTATTTACCAGCCAACTTTTGGATGAAATATATGTAAGTAAGTTTAAAATATGAATACATAATTCTTTAAATTTCTATTTTGTATTAAAATCAGAAAAAATAAATATTATATACCAATAATATACCTATGTATAACAAAAAAACTCACCAGGTGGTATTTTGCATACTGTAGCTGGATGCCAGCCATAGCGTTGATTACAGTTTGGACTTTGAACAAAAATACTAGAATCTGAAAGGCATTCAGCAAATACCTCGCCACCAATGTAATATAGCCTAACTCCTTTTCCAATGTGTCTTCTAGTTTGTTCTACTACCGTATTACGATTTACATTTGACAATAGTCCCAAGCAAAATCTTTCTGAATTACTTGGATCTGTGAAACCATCGACCGTTATACTAGGCTGTGATGCGTGAAATGTTTCACCCACTCTTGTGTTTAATTCATAATAACTTATAGAACACCTAAAATAAAAATATTTCTTATTAATATATTCTTTTTATGAAATATTAAATTATCTATTGATGTTTTACTAACCAGAAAGCAGGTTCACAATACATAACAGGCTGCGCATCGACTGGACTAGGCGATAAACGAGATAACGACATATTATCATTGTGATCCATATTGTCACCATCTTCACTAATGTAACCAGGTGGCGGTGTATCTGCTGGAGGATCCATCGAACCTGGCGCTGGATGGGGCGAGCCTTGGACACTACCAAGGCTGCCTACACTTGCTGGACTCGTAGCTTGCATGCTCTGAAAAAATACAAAAAATTTATTTAAATTTGATTTTTTTAATCTTCATTATTAACGTAAAAAAATTTCAACTGGTTTTAATTGATAATCAAAAATGGATGTTATGTTATTAATCATTGCTTTTTATCATTTTATATTGAATTTAATAAGAAATCGCAAAAAAAACGTTAAAAAATTTCAATACAAACAAAATATAGGTATTATATGTGATTTAACTTACTTGCATTCCTTGGTACGTATTACTCGATTGATGATGTTCAGGGGATAACGAAATCCCTTGTTGATTAGATTGTTGATGACTTAACGTTGCGTGAAAACTCGTATTTTCTGGAACACTTACACTTAGTTCTTCTAAGGATGTGTTGAACAGTGTTGATTCGTCGCCAGATAGACTTCGTCGGGGTACTAAAATTGCTGGTAAAACTAAAATTAAAATCATAATATTTAATTAGTGTACTTAAATTTAATAAAATAGAATGTTTGGTGCAAAAATATAATTTTTACATTGTTTTTTGTAAACGATTTTTTTTTATAAATTGTTTATTGCAAAACTTGATATTTGTATTGTTATACTTATTTTGATACCAATTTTAAGTTGAAAATAATTAATAATAACTATGGTAAACATTGAGTTTTTGTTATTTAATAGTAATAATTAAAATTTTATCTATTTCTCAACTCTGACATCTTTGATATTCTTTTTTCTTTTCTTTTTGTATTTTTATATATTATCAATAAATGTTAATTATTCGTCATGAACAAAAGTAAATACTTTTATCTTGGCTTAGCAACTAAACGCGTTATGTTTTAAAAGAAGATAGCAAAGACAATTTTCTTAGGTCACGATGTAAAAAAACGTTATGCTAACAATTAAATATTAAAATAATATCTATCTAAACTCTTTCTTCTATTACAAGAAACGCAATAAAAGAATCGAAAAATAAAATTTATTCAAAACTTATCAATCTGTAATAATAAGTAAAAAAAAAAAGAAAAAAATAGAATAAAGTGTAAGTTGATTACTAGCGTTTAAATTAATTTTTATCAAACAGATGACTATTCAAATCTAGATTTTTCTTTTTTCTCAAAATATTTTAAATTTATGTATTTTAAAAAATTAATCAAAAGAAAAAAAATATGTTTCAAAACAAATCAAAAGACTCAATGACGTTTTGTAATTTAGATTATTTTTTAATTAAATTTTAAATAAATAACTACAAAATATTAATATATATTTATGGTGTCATAATTAAAAAAAAAAAAAATATTCATACCTGGCTGTTGTATTCTTTGATAGTGATAAGGATTAATGCAGATTTCTTCGCGCTTTTGGCAAAAAGCGTATTCGCAACGATCAATGCCTCGAAGCTCGTGATGCGATTGAAGATCTGGCCAACGCCACAAACGACAATAAATAACGTGTGGCAAACCTTTGCTACGTGCACCTTGTATACCGTTTTCACCAACACCTCCTGAATTTGGTCTTTATACCAGGTAGCAGCATCCAGAATAAAAAAAAAAAGAAAGAAAAGAAAATAGGTAAATTATTTGAAAAATAAATATTCATGGTATAATTGAATAATAATTTTGTTACGGTGCATAAGACATTTAGTGATTTAAAATAAAAATCAATGATTTATTTTTTCATTTAGAGTGATTAGGTACATGCTTACGAATTTTTAATGATGTTTTGTGATGTAATAAATTTTCTAATTTGCAACAGAGAAATTATTTTAATTTCTGTCAATACTGATCTATATAATTCTGTAAGACCCTTTATATTTCGAAAATTACGAGCGCTATTTATTCAAAAATTTTTAAAGCATGACCTACAACGTGTATGTCTTATTATTGTGCCAATTGATATCTTAATTTTTTTATTGATGTTTTTGCAATTAGCGTAAAATTTTCAAAAATTTTGTTCTTAATTGTGAAACTTAAACGGTAAATTTTGTTAGCTTGAAATAAATCGAAATTAAATAATAACTAATGTACTATATACAAGGAAGAAGGGTACTATAAGGGTGTGAAAGGAATAAAAGTATAGCGAAGAGGGAATAGAATTGGTCGAAGTCGTTTGGTATAGAATAAGATGATGAAAATTATAAAATACATTTAAAGTAAAAAAATTCTACTTAAATGAAAATGAGCAAGAAAGAAAGATCGATATTAAAATACTGGAAAACTGAATCGTATAGATCAGATCAAATATGATAGAAAAGATTTTAAAAAAATCATTGTAAACAATGCAACCTCCAATTTCAATTTCAAAATAGATGCCAAATTGTTTTATTCACGTTTGTACGAAAATATAAAATTTCTTTATTTTGTAATAGTTTTTAATAAAAGAATAGTCTTTTACACATGCATATAAATAAACTAATTGTAAACAAAATTATTCGAAATAAATAAATAACAATTGAGAATTGAGTTGAATTTTTCAAATATAAATACCAAAGAAAGTGATTATAAAAAAAAAAAATTGAAGATAATAGAAAATTCAGATGTGCAATCGAAAGAAAAATAATAAAGAAAAATTGGTACGACTTTTGTAATGAATAAAAATACATACACGTGCTCACGTATCCTGAAGCGCATGCAGCAAAGGCCAGCACCTCATATTCGCGCGTCTCAATTCCTAATTCAGTATTTTTTTTATATTTGTTTTTTTTTTATGTTTTTTAAATCACGTATCTCAGTTTATCTCAATGAATGACTTAAACAAACTTGTTAGAGGTATTTGTTTCGTTGTTGAAAAGCAATAGGCCAGTGGACGCCGGATTATTAAAACTGCGCCGTTATATAGGGTGTGATGGTAATATCTATAGCAGTCCGTCCAGTTTCATTATTAATTGATAGACTTCCACTGTAGTACAAGGTGTTGGGCTGGGAGAAAGATGTAAAATGAATGAATACGCAACAATGAAATTCCTATGATAAGTACAATGATTTTTTTTTTTTTTTATACATGAATATACCAAAATATATAACTATTATGTTGGTCTACGAATGTATACCACGTGCGTGCGCAATGAGTGAAGGGAAAGGAATTGGAATCATGTACAGAAGTACCCTACAGTAATTCTTACTTAGAAATACAGAAATGTAAAATTTTAATTTAAAAGAAATTTCGTTTAGTAAGTAACTCAATTAATTTATAAATAATTATTTGCCCAAAACGTGACAGGATAGTTTGTCACTAATAGGGATTAGATAATCATTGAGGAAAAAATAAAATTTTAAACTATTAACTATATAAATATTAATATCAATAATTAATATTAGAACATTCTATATTTAAAATCCAAATATTTAAACATTTATTCCTTACTTAACAAAAAAAAAATTTTTTAACAATCAGATGTTACTTTTAAACAGTAATCAGTAATAATTAATCTATTAGAATTTCTATTATATGTATGAATATGAAATTAGTTCAGCTTAAATTGTCTGAATATAAAGATACAAAAAAGTAGAATCAAACAGAAACACTTGTGCTTATATGCATATGCACAATATGATTAGTTGAATTATCTGACTTCTAAAATTCTAAGATTGTTACTTATTTTTCAATACTTGTTTGCTGAATTTTACTACATGTCTTTAAAATCTATTATTATGTTAACTAACCAAATAAAAATTATAACATTCTTAGAAACGCAACCACTTTAATTAAAACTTTAATAAAAAAATGTATAAATAGACAATATTTAGAACTTAAATTTATTAAACATGATATATTTATTTAAATAAAAAAATATAAAGTTTTAGGTACTATTAATTTATTGCATCATTATTATAATATTTAATAACAAGATAAAACAATCTTGTTAACTTTAATGAATTAATTGTTGTATTTGAGATACATGACATTCAATGTATCATTAAAAAACCCAAAATTCTTCTTGAAAGCAAGGCACCTAGCATTAAGAGTTATTACTCACCTATTAATAGATTTGAAGAGCTTTGAATATCCAACCAAGTAATACAAGAAATTCATCAATTTATTTTATTTAAATGAAAACTTAATTTACACTTACTTTATTACATAGAATAAATCTTTATCTGTATTAAATTAATATTATATTTTTGTATTTAATTTTGAACTTTATAACTTATTGTAAAGTCAATATAATTGAAATTCAAAACTGTTCAATGCTATCTATCATGATCTTATATTAGGAAAAATAACTTGACATAATTTTCAATATATTTTTAGACAGTATACAATGAATGACAATGCTGTAGATTTATAAAAATGAATTTTGATAGAAAATAAATAACAATGATGTTATATGGTATTGTCTTAATTATATTCAACAAAGTATTTTAAATGCAATGCGCAAATAAATATATTGGTATACAGCAATTTGAAAACTAAAATGATACAAAAAAGCAAGAGCAGAAAGTAAAGCAAATCAATAGTAAATTTGTCGGTCAATAGAATGAATGTATAAAATTTGAAAGAATTGTAACCAAAAAATACTAGTTTTTGTTTGATATACACACATAGGTCTTAAGATTTAAATAAATGAAAACTCAAGGTCTAATTGAAACTTTTTGGTCAGTTTTTAAGAAACGCACAACAAGACAAAAGATATTAGCTTTATAATGAGCTTTCAAGGATTGGATTAAAGAATTATAGGACAAAAAGGTAAAGGAAATAGTGGTCAAACAGCAGAGGGTCAGCGCACTCGCAGTCACTCACCTTGGTACGGTGATGCACTTGGTATTGCAGCTTTGCGTACTAATAGCTTTCTCAAGTTCATCCAGACCCGCTGACTTTTTGAGTTTCTTAACAAGGCTCTTGATAGCCTTTTCGCTCCATTTGTCTTCACTCTCGGCTTTCTTCCAGCCCAGCAGCCGCTTAACAATTGGTGCATTAAATCCAGGCAGCATTGAACTCATCGTTTGCCGTGGGCGGTCGTGTTGCCGCGAGCCGCATTGGGCCGGCACGGCTTGGCTCCAGGCGACGAGCCGGCCGCCCCCGGCACGATAGCCTCTCTGTTACTACTTAAAAAAAAGCTCCTGCTGCTGCTGTCTGTGCAGCTTTAAGCACTATATCCACCAGCTGAGCCGTCAACTGTCCCGGCCCCGGCACACTACCGAGTTCACTCGTAAACGTGGACTTGTAAGAAGCCTCGTCGACGAGCTACACCAGCTCCTTTTCCTCTTCACAAACCCAGACACGCTGGTGCTGTTCTCGAGTTCGCTGCTTTGTAGCAGCAGCAGCAGCCGGAGCAGCAAAGTCAGGCCTGTCACCGCCGTCACGGGCGCCACTACCGCACGACACTTCGCCGCGCTTTAATTCTCACACACACACACACAAACACATACACACACTCTTCTCCTTCGTTGGCCCCTCTACTCGTTGTGGGCTTTGTACACTATGCTAATGCACTTTCAAAGAAAACCAGCTGCTGTTGCTGAAGTTGCTGTCTCAATAGTTCTGGGATAAATCTATTCAACTAAGACGATCCAAGTGCTCGAGGGTGCTGAGTAGATTTCGCGCTGCCGCCATCTTGGCTGTTGAGAACCAACACAGTGAGAGAGAGAAAGAGAAAAAGAAATATATATATATATATATATATATATATATATATATATATA
>JAPYZE010000417.1:0-44774 GCA_030522805.1 Leptomastidea abnormis
AAAAAAAAAAAAAAAAAAAAAAAAAAAAAAAAAAAAAAAAAAAAAAAAAAAAAAAAAAAAAAAAAAAAAAAAAAAAAAAAAAAAAAAAAAAAAAATGAACTAACACAAAAAAACCGCAACAAAATGAAAAAAATGAATAAAAATATGAAAAAACAAACAAACCAGAAAAAAAAATGAAACTAGTGAATGAGACAGTGTGTGAACGGGAAACACTTTGGATTGTGTGCGCAGAGGCAGCACAGATGATACCGGCTGGCCCAAGTCTTCAGGGGGGGCCGGCAGCGAGCTTAGCGAGTTACGGCTTGGCGGACGGCGACGGCGGCAGCGGCAGCCCCAATCCCAACCCCAACAACAGCAGCAGCAGCGAGAGCAACCTCGTCGTCGGGATGGCTAAGGCCAAGCTGCGCTCTAGGCCGCTTCACGACGAAAACGGCCGCTGGGTCTGCGACGTCTGCGGCAAAGTCTACAATCGCGGCGACAGCCTCGCCCACCACCGCAGCATACACCGGGGCGACACGATCTGCCCGATCTGCCAGGCCGTCTTCACTCGCAAGTACACGATGCGCTGCCACATGGTGAACGTCCACGGGGTCAAGATCAAGCAGACCCAGCAGCCCTCCTCCTAAGCATTTCTTTTCTCATTTAAATCTATAATATGCGCTACGTATACGTCAAATTCTTATTCTCGGCAACCAAACTATACAGAAGCTGGGACGCTCCTTAATCGCCTCTATCACTCCTCGAACCCTTTACTTCTTCTTCTTCTTCTTCTTCTCCGCGCAGCAGCTTTAAGCTCGGGAAATAAATGCGCGTCTCTCTTTCAATGAATCAATCATCTCGTGTATGTCTGCGTTAACTGTTGAATGATACTTTTGCGTAAAAAATATCATCTTTAAAGATTTACACTTACGATTGCAGTATTCCCTATTTACTTAACGGATGGGCAGGAAGGGCAGTTTTTTTACTTATAAGATTTCTGAAGGCTGTTTCTTAATTATTCATCGTTTCGAAAATTACTCTATTATCGTGCATGTACTTACAAATTCAGATAGAATATGTTCACCGTCTATTTTTTCAATTACTTTCATTAAATTATATTTATTGACTGAATTTTTATACGCTTTTATTTATATCTGTGCTAGGCTATAAACAGTGTGTTGTTTCATGATGAAGCAAAAAATAATGTAAAATATGTACAGCATATAAGTATTATTTATGCAAAAGACGATTAAATTTTTTTTAAATAGATTTTAAAAATAAATAAAGCACGTCTTTTGCAAATTAAGTATTTTTCGATCGTATAGATTGTAAAATTATTATTATTATTATTATTATTATTATTATTATTATTATTATTATTATTATTATTATTATTATTATTATTATTATTATTATTATTATTATTATATTAATAATTTTTCTTAACAAAATCCTATACTTCGAATATTTGCGACTGATATTTATAAATTAATTATCAAGTAGTTATGTTTTATACGTGTAGTTGTAAACACGTGTATTTGATGAAAAAGTCTGTTTTTATTAAAAATTATTTTTTGTGTACCAGTAGTGTAGTGTACCTAATGAAAATGAAAAATACGATGTTGCTATTTATGTTATAATAATATTATAACTATAATAGTTAGCTGGTGGTGCTTGACTTTATGTTAAATTTAAAGGAAATTTAGCAGGAGTAAGTACTGATTGTGAAATTATTAATATTCTTCGTAATATTTTTGCTTTATTTTTTCAAGTAACATAAATTTTATATCATACATATAAAGTAAAATTTTATTCGCGTTAAAGTGGTAAGCCTTAAAATATTAAATTTTTTGAAAATTATTGAAAACAGTGATAATAGCATTAGTTAGCTGTTTAAGTGCCGATGTTAATGGAAGGAACATGATTGTCGAACCATAACAAACTAATTATTATATATACCTATATGAATCGATATAACTAAATTTTGATTTTATTATTTATCTAAAAATGCCGTTTATACTACTTATTAATATCATTTGTATATTTAATCTTGCTTTTTTGTAAATGCGTTTTCTACATTAAAATCAGTATTTGAAAACAATATTTATTATGTGCATGTCATTAAAATATTTTTGTCATTTTACGTGTTAATGTTACACTTGGTTTGCAATTTAACTTAAAACATCATTTAAATTAATAGTATCAGAACGTATGGAAAGCTAAAATGAAAATGCAATTTTTTTCCTACTAAATCCTTTATAAAATATATAAAACAAGAGAGTAGTAAAACAAATGTGTTTCAATTTTTTTTAAAAGCCAATAATTAAATTTTTACATTTCTATACATTATCCAAGCTTTCTCACGTTCTAGTACTAATGTTCTCACTTATTTTTCTATTTTTATTAAAAAAAAAAAAAAAAATCACAATGTAGCATGTTTATTCAAAGAAACGAAGTGCTATTCTTAAAATTCAGATTCTGTTTGGTTTGTATGCATTTCATCAAGTGTGGCCGTTTGTACATGTTTGTAAAAGACGGCAAAAATTCTTTGCTAATTTAAATTTTGCTAAATCAAATGAGCGAATTAGAAAAGAGTGAGTGCTTATTTATAGCAAAAAACGTCGAAGCAAAAAAGAAAGCGATATTTTCAATGAAATAATCGTCAAGTGAGATATATTAAAGCAAACACCCAAAAATTGAAAAAAATACATATATATATATTTTATAATTTATTATTTCTTGTTGATCTTGTTGTTATCTAAAAGAAAAAGAAAAGAACTAAAAGATATAGATGAAAATGAAAGAATGATTGTCCTAAAAATATAAATAATATGAAAAGAAAAAAAAAAGAGTTAGAGCATCGAGATAAGAGAGTTTGGAATAAGGTTGCGTTTAAACGAGCGTCGAAGAGCGCAAGAAAGACAGAGTTGGTAAAAAGACTTCTTCTTGGTTTAGATCCTCATACAGTGGTCATCGATCAACCGACGCACTCTTGCAAACTCTGCGGTAAATCGTTTTGGAATCGAGATTCCATGTATAAACACATGAACATGCACAAGGGGACGACCCAGTGCCCGGTGTGCCAGAAAGTCCTGAGCCGCACGACGCACATGAAGCGCCACTTGAAAAATCGCCACGGTTGGCTGGGCGTAGGACCGACCTCGGACGCGGCCTCGGTGGTGGCCAACTCCGCCGCCACGCGCTCCTCCCCCAGAGCCGGGGCTGCTCGCGACAGAGCCAACGCCATCAGAGACGGCACCACCACCACCACCGCCTCCGCCAACAGCAACAATAGCAGTGCCACCGCTGCCGGTGCCAGATCTTCGTCATCCCCCGTTGGCGCCTCTCAGGCGAGCCACGACCCCGCCGTCGCCGCCTCTTCCACTGCTGCTGCTGCTTCGACCTACACGACCATTCGCATCCGAGAGAGCAGCGTCGAGCGAATCACTTCCAGTCCCATTCCTTAGTGTAATGGCTGGCCATTCGCCGGGGATATGGCGCCGCTGCCACCGCAACGACTACGACCGGGATGAGAGAGAGACTAGTGAGCAAAGGGGAGCGAAAGAAATGATGCGTGTGTGAGAGAAAAAAACGGGCGGGTGGCTTGTAACTGAGAGGGGATGATGAAAAAGAGCTACTATATACACGTTGACGAAGCACACTATTTTTTGTCAGTCTTCACAAAACTTGCGCCCTAGTCATTTCTATAAAATTAAACAAAATAATATATAATACACCTAAAATACAGATACACATCTACACAAATAACACACACACACACACACACACACACACACACACACACACACACACACACACACACACACACACACACACACACACACACACACACACACACACACACACACACACACACACACACACCCACGTACTCGCACAAACAAATACGTACATATATAAATATTTATGTATATGAATGAATCAACTTATATATGTATATTCATACGTTTACGCGAAATCGTGTTATTGTGCATGGACGCGAATACATATATATATAAAATAATAATAATAATAGGACAATGACAAGCAAGTAGTAGTCGACGATGCTGCGTATGCGTAAGATATACGCACCCTCGCGATGCGTGTGTACATACATCCTTGACGAGTGGGTTGCGATAAGGGATGGTGTATTGCGTGAAAAAAAAAATAAATAAATAAAGAGATGTGCACAAGCGCGTACCCGATTCACATTTATTCGACTTGCGAAACATTAAAATCTCTTCTACATAAATGTATTTGTACATGAAACGCCGCCGACTATTTCTTCTTCTTTTTTTTTCTATCGATCGAATCGATGATGATGATGGTAATGATGCACTAAGACTTGACTGTCGAGTCTCTTTTTTTTTCTGAAGTATTTTTTTAAACGAATCAATCAAGTATTGCTAATATAGCTCTATATGCTTAAGTCGTTTAAATTCACCCTTGGATTAAAAATCCTCAACTTTTTGCTTCTTATTTTTTTTTTATTTTTTAGACAAACTACGTTGATTGGTATGCTCTCGGTTTATCGCGTAAGCTTAGTAGAGCTGTACCAGTGCCCAAAAATTAAACCCAAAACGACGGCACTAGACTTGCGTGCGCTGTAAATTTATTTTGTATAACCAAAGAATCGAATAGAAGATTACGAAGAATGAATATAATTTTATCTAGTCAAATGATTTTTCTTCAGTACTTAAATATTATAGTATATATTTATATAATATAAAATATATCTATTTATATGTTCGAAGAGGAATGTGCATTTTCCTAACGGCCGTATATCATTACACAATGTAATCCTCTGTTATTGCGTTAGTAAATTTCAAAGCTGCTTGTATATATGATACATATATATTTTTTTTTTTTTTAACGAGTGGCTGCTTAAAAATTTTTTAACCTTACTTAAAACGCAAGGGCTTATTTTTATCGCGACGCGTTGACAGAGATGATCGGTACATTTGATATACGCCACTAAAGCTATTCAAACAGTTCATAATATATGTATGTGTGTACAAAAATGTGTATACGTCTCTTGAAGCTTTTTCAAACGAATCTTTGAGCTCGAATTATTACTCCAAAGCTATTTAGTGATAAGAATAAGCCCTCAACGTCAGATGGCTCATATAAAATGCCATACTAGTCTTACAAACAATTTGAGGTTCTTATGCACCAAATAATAACAATAATATTATTATTGAGTGATCTCTGGTTTGAATGTGATTGGGAGAGTATAGTATGAGAGAGCGGTATAGAGAAGCAAGAGAGAGTTTGCATCATATGACTCAAAATTTCGTTAGTGTACTTAGTTCGTTCATTATTTATTATATTATCATTATTATTATTATTATAATTTAATATTCTTAATTTATGTTTTGAATTAATTTAAGGATTTTTTTATAACAATCATGAATACAGTAGATTAATTACACATATTTACACATTAATTTAAAAAAATCCAAAGAAATGAAAATTCTACACATTATTTTACACGCAATATTATAAAAATTTTTTTATTCACATTTCATTCAAATATATTATCTACGATTGATTTTTCGAATATATAAATATCGACTAGCTATATTACAATTTATTTATATATTACGAAATAGTAAATAACTAATTCAATTATTTGTTGCAATAACAACAATGTTATACGCTACCAAAGTTAGATTAATTAATAAGTGCAATTCCAAGCATCTTGCATACGTTTAATTTTATTTACTTTTTATGTATTTTATTTATAAGAAAAAAATAACAATAAAATTATTAAAGGCCATTATTTATAATAAACTAATATTTCATTAAAAATAAATTAGATACCGGTAATGGCTTTCAGTTGATGTTTTAAACGTATGGTTTAACTATTTTTGGTGTTTTTATATTTATTAAAATATATTTAAAAAAGTGGAAGTTGTATTTAAAATTACTGAAACTTTCTAATGTATTTCTAAACGCGTATAATCCGATACGTTAATTTATAACCAAAAAATTGGATTGTTGCGAAAATTAAGTTGTTCAAACAGATTAATTTTATTTATTAATAAATTTTCGTATTCACGTTGCTTTGTAGCTAACCAAATGTAAATCCAAAGTATAAAGAAAAATTTGTGTTATTTTACACGAGTAAATGAATATGCACATTCCTCATAAGTCACAATAACATTAAGTACAAGATTGCCAATTATTATTTTGCTAAGCAGAGAAATCGATATCATTTTAATTAAACTTACACGCAGCCGCAACAAGTGCTCGTATGCGTGTATGTATAATTAATTAATAAATTAAGAATGAAAAATATTATATTTATAAAGTGAGTAATTTATGTTTGGCTTACTAAACCATGTAAGTAAAAATATGTGTGAATAAAGTTTTAAAATATCAATTGAAGCAACATCAATTCTTTTATCCCTTTGTATAATGAAAAAACCAACTTAATTATTAGTAAGCTGATAAAATTTATTTATACATTGAAGAACCATTATCTAGAGCTTTTTACAAAATATCATTTTGAACCAAGTTTTATAAATAATATATAATTTTTTTTTAATTTAATTTAGGTTCAACAAGCCCTGATAGTATCTTACTTTTTAAAAATATTTTTTATAGAAAATAGTTACACATGATGGACTCAAACACTAAACATTATATTTTTAAGTACACGTACAACGTAATACTTAAAAATATCGGAAATAGATAAAAAATTTAAAATGTTTCATCATTAATTAAAATCGAAAACTACATTTAATGTGTTTTTTTTCAATTAAATCTTTATTCGTAAAAAAAAGTTGTACTACGTTTTTCAGGCGTGCATTATTTAATTGGTTATCATTACCCATAACGTAAATTCTAACGTATCGTTGAATTAACATAAGAACAAATGACTTCGCGATGTGCATGATCTACGCCTGAAAAATAAGTTTGTCACACCTCGATGGATCCAGTAGTAGGGATTCAAATAGTATAGCGGTATGATAATGCGTCGGCAAATATAATGATAAATACATTACATTGAAGTTAGAAAAAATATATAAAGAAAAGGTAGAAAAAAAATGGAAAAAAGAGAGAGAGAAAGAATAGAGAGAAAAGGATGACCATCACGAAGGTGTTCCATATGTGTGTTGCAGTGGGGGTGGTGGGACGAAAACGGAAGCACGTTGGCGATGCAAGCGGCGGCCAAGTGGTGATGCAGGGTCCGGGTCGTTTTTCGTGCAGTCTCTGCGGGAGCGTTTACAAGCACCTCGCTTCGCTGACCCAGCACCTCGAGGTGCACCGCAACCAGACGACCTGCGTCCTCTGCCACACGACCCTCAGTCGTAGGACCGACCTGCGCCGTCACATGCGCTTGAAACATAACATGCAGTGGCAGAAGAGCATACAGAGGCACCGCAGCTCGAAAAAGGAGCAGCTCAACTAGTTCTAAGACCTTGGACAAGCGCCGCCGCCGCCGCCGCGCGATGGACAGCCCCATCACCAACATCATTATTATCATCTTCAAACGTCACCGCCGTCCACATCAAAGCTCCTCGTCGATCATCCTCCCACCGTTGAGCCTCATCTCCTACTCGCAGAGCCAGTCACTATTATATCAGGTACAACACTACTACTCGCCTGTCCTAGGGAGGCTCTTCTTAATTCCAGTTAAGTCGAGCTGCGTGGATGTCATCACCCACGAGCCACACGCGATAATAGGCAAGCATGTGTACCTTCAAATCACCACTCCTCGATCTTGCTGGCCGATCTTGATGCAGCCTCTTCCTCCTCCTCCACGTCTCGATTATTAGCCGATTTTTTATTCTTTGCCGTACTCGCCATCCTCGCCTCTGCCGATCCACTACTTTCCTCGCGTTCATGCTTTTTTTATTTTTAATTATATTATTATATTGCTATTGTGATAATACTAAACGGCGTGTTAGTCGATTTATTTTTTATTTGATCGCGAACTATCCTTTCTCTGGATCCTAAATTTATTTCATATTACGTATGCGCGTACCTACATAATATACGCGGTAAAGACGGACCCGTATATATACTCCTCTTCCTATTCTTTTAACATCGGCGTTGGCATGGATATCACAAGTACAATTACATGTAGAATAAGATAGCCTGCCTACACGTTATTTATGAAATTATTATAGATGATTCTGCCGATATATTTTTATTTACGTTATAATTAGATCGTATACATATAATATTTAATGAGATTTAGTGAGAAAAAAATAATAGAGAGAGAGAGAGAAAGAAAGAAAAATTGAAAAAGAGACACGAGCTTTATCAAATGCTCTAAACAATTTACATATACATATACTCGGCGCTACCAAATCGAGAAATCTGTACTCGCACATTAATATGCACTAGACATTATTAGATAATTACGTGTGATATACATAGTAAAATATATAGTAATGTTGCGGGCATGTGTTTAGATAAATAATTTCTTACAGCTTTTATCTTGAATTCCATTTAAAATCAAACATTAATAATAAATTTTACATCAATTATTGTGTACATAAAACTTGGACGTTTCATTTAGTTTATTAATATTTTCATTTGACTGTAAAATCTCAAGTTCGTGTTTGAAAATTAATTTTTTGTTACATTTTTCAAAAACATAGTTTACCTTTAGCTAGTTTTATTTTTTTATACATTTTTTTTATCTATGAACATATGTTATCGTGTTTTTCTGATTATTTATTTATTAAATCGATTAATACATATCAATGAATAGCATATTTTATAAATACATTTTTCTTTCAACGATCTGATGAGTTATTGTAAATTTATAAATTAAAACAACATTCGCTAAAAAAGAATCCTATGCCAACATTCTATTCAAATGAATTAATTGTGGGATAGAAAATAAAAAAAAGATCTGATCTAAATTACTATCTAAAAAAGTAATATGTATTCTAAAAATCCATTATTGGTAAAAAAAAAAAAACAAAAAAAGATATATAAAATATACGATTATTATTTTAATTTTTTCATGTAAGTGTACAGTAAACCTAAGAGTTTAATGTAAAAAACTGACATTAGTTTTACCACCGAGTAAAATAGAAAAGAGAGTTAAAAAATGCTACTTAAAAAAATGATCAACTGTTACTAATTTTTTAGTAAAAATAAAGCAGTTTGTGAGTTGTAAAATATATCAATCTGCATTTCAAATATAGCACAAATTTGTTACCATAATAACTAAACGTCAACAGAAGCTTTTAAATTAACGCAAAATATAGTGACAAGATCGTCATTAATTATTGTTCAATAAATCGAGCACTGTTTTATTTTATTTTTGTACAAAATCCATCTATAAATATATTCAGAAAATATGATATAAAAGTGAGAGTTTATGTGTGACAGAGTATAAATATATATCTATATTACCATCTAGATCTGAAATCTAGAAGTGCCCAGTATTTGCTATATAGTTGTAGAAAGTACAATACAAATAAAAAAAAATATATATATGTACAATGTATAAAATTTACAAGCATATCTTGCGTACGTGTTGTGAAATAATGTATATGTGTATATCATTTTAATTATTTCATATACAAATAAAATAAATTCGCGCGGTACCTTAGCTACTATTATTTTGTTTAGTGATCCGAATTTTCATTATATTTAAGCAGTTATCTGCATTATTTTGTATTATAAATTGCTAACATGCAAATCATGTTTATTTATTTCAATAAATGTTATACATTTTTTTTATGTATAAAATTCATTATTAATTATTTTTGGAATAGATTAGATTAGATTCGTGATTATTTACGTCTTTCAAATTTTTTTTTGGTAAAAGCATTATTGACTAGTCTTTATGGAAAAATACACCTTAAAAAGACGATGTTACTTAAATAACAAAAGCTAGTTAGTTGAATAATGAATATTATTTTACGTTCTTACATTAAAAAACAAAAAAGAAATTTACGAAAATAAGTACAGTAAAAATTAGATATTCTGCAGCATAATAATCTACTCAAAAAGTAACAGTTGAACGAAACAAATGTGCGAAAGAACTTATTTTAGAAGACTTCATTGCCGAGCTTGTATATTACATTTACCAAGATTTACAAATGTACCTTTTAAAGAAAGACGCAAACAAGCATAAGAATTCAGAATACGTACTGAAAGTGATCACTATAGCTTTATGAACTTGCACGTTAGTACAAGCGCGTATGATCAAACGTATGTGCGAGTGAATAATAAGTGATTCGGTCAACGTATTATTGCTCGTACTTGCCGCATAATCTAAATAAATGCTCAATAATTTATTCTTTTCCTATAGTGTTCACAAAAGATGCAAAAGTCATTAATTGCTTTGTTATTGCTTATACTAGAGCGGATTCATAATACATTGTTATGCATCAGTACTTCACGCAAATCAGTTCATCGTAGCAGAGTATATTTGATTTATTGCGAATAGTACAATAATTGTCGATATTTTTTGTCAATGTGCGAAGAAAATATTTTACAATATTAAAAAAAGAAAGGAGATCTGAAGAAAACAATTTTATGATTTGTATTAATATTGTATCGAAAGTGTACCAATTGGATGAAACAAGCAAATTATCATTATAAAAAGAAAGCTTTTATCGAAATAAAGAAAAAATATATATATAACAAAATCACATGTAATTAACATTGATTATTTAAATTTCTCCTTTCCCAATATTAATGTGGTAAAAAAATATTACTTAAATAATATTTATTAATAAAAAAATTCAACTTTTTCGTTAGTATAAAAATATTTTGAAAAATTAATGATATTCATTGAAACGGTTATATACATTGTTTTTTTTTAAAGCTTTATAAAAATGACTGTTAAATTCTTTTAAATTATTATTTTTAAATAAAATATCAATCAAATTATAATTGCATAATTTATTATGGATTACATTGGACAATAATCGTTGATACAAAATTAGTTTTAAGTTATGAAGTTGAAAAACATGAAAATGTAATATTAGTTTGATTACAAAGCTTAATTAAAGAAGACGTAGCAATACAATTAAATCTTCATATCAAGTATTTAAACTGAATAACAGAATCACAAAAATATAAAAGAAAATACAATTTGTATTATTTCATAAACAAACTTTGTAACTTAGGACTCATAAAATACGGTTTTGATCTTGATCCATCATTCCGTTCAAAATCTTCCAATGCATTCAGGAAAATAGTATCAATAGCTACATTAAGTACCGTAGAAAAAGATGTCGAAATTAATATGGAGCCAAGAAGCACAGCAGCTGTTACAGCATGAAATTCATCGTGGCTCAAGTAGTGTCTCAAAACAAACCAAATCAATCCTTGCAAAAGAACAACAGTAAGTAAAGTTCCGACAAATATAAGTGCTCCTGTTATCTGCAAAATAAAGAGTTTTGTTAAAAATTGCTCAATCAACAAAATGGTACAAAATGATAATTATTTTAAAAAACAAATCTTACTTTATTGATAATTACAAATTTCATAATATTTCTCATTATAAGATTGAAAGAATCTTTTGCAGATTTAATAAAATTAGTTCCATGTGTGGCACACCATATGTATGCATTGGTCGTAATAGCTCGGCAAACCTTTTCCAACAATGCTATCCAAAAATCCAAGCACACAAGATGCATATTTTTTCTTTGGGCTTCATGCTTGAGATACTCTACCATTGCGCGAAGTAATTGACAAAAAGCTAAAATCAATGTTCCGAACGCTAAAGTTCCAACATGGTATCTAAAATAAAAAGCATATAGTTAAATATAATTAAAAGTGAAATATAAAATAAGGTACGAAATTGATTTTTATAAATTATCATTACCTTAAAGTTAAAACCATGAATCTGGCTAGCGTAAAGTGGGGGACATCTGTTTTATCGAGAGACCAATACCATGTAGCGAAAGTACCAGCAAGAGCCATTTGTGCAAAATAAAACACAAAGTTGGCTACCCATAGAAATCCAAATGCGTTTATGACATGGTAAAAAAAAATTAATCCGTCCTTATCCTCATTATTAACTGGGATGTTAGAAAGACAAAAATAAACTGATAATGCAAATAATAGTACTATTATCAGTAGGAAATAGGTGAAGAATGGAATTAATAAGGTCGATGGAAAAAACAAGACCGCTCTGTAAGAAGGAAAGTATTGATAAAAATACTTATTCTAATTATTATTACGATTTTTTAAATTTGAAATTACTTTTGATGTTACTTACTTGCTGGATTCTTTAATAACTTCACAAGCGATGCTTACTTTTTTACGATTCAGTATAAGCAGAACTAATATAACCACAAATATAATGACGCAAAAAATTAATGTAACAGCCAAGTCCTTTCGATGCTCAGAGTTTGAGTATATGAAAATAAGATAGCCAATGAAACCCATCAAAGAACTCAAAATCAAAAATATTACTCCGAACACAATAATCTTAGCAAACAAGCTTAATGCAATTAAATATGAAATGCTGAGAAATGTGCATACACCAAGAAGTACAACAATATAAGTCCTGTAATTTCGAAATAAATTATAATTTGTTTTTTTTATTTACAATTTTTTTTTTATATTGTCTTACCATGCTCTTTGTGTAAAATCTATTTCAAACCAAAGTAGTTGATTGTGAATAAAATTTCTTAACTCGCTTATATCAGTCTGTGAAAAGGCTTGATTCAAAAATAAAAATATTAAATATAGGTACAGTAAAAATGTTAACAATAAAATTCTATAAATTTTTACCATAAAATGCTAATCCCAGCCAGCCTAAGCAAAAAGTGATAAAGATTATAAAAAATACAATGTCCGTTACATGACGTGGTATGTTCAAGGGACCACTCCACGTAGAATCATACTCAATCTTCTCGCCTGAAATTTTTATTAAACTATATTTATTTTTTAATCACCTTGTACTAAATATAACTTTAAAAAAGATAAGTAGTAATCAAAGATCATTAAATTTCATAAAATAGTAAAAAATCATGTGTATCTTGATTATACAAAGAATATTGTAATTGTAGGTAACTAGAACACGTAGTTATACAAACTAAATCTATATTTGCATAAATATCCTTTAGCATATAAACAAAATAACCTATTTTGAAAAAAAAGATTATCATCATGAATGAGCAAGGATACTTATAATTCCAACGGATACATTCGAGTCAGAAAATAAAAAAGAAAAAAAAATTTAAAGAAGCAAACTTATTAAATGACAGTGGCTGATCGCATTTTAAAACTAGTAGTTGGTTTAATGAGTGTTTTTTTTAATGATTAAAATTAGTCCGTCATTGCAATAGATTTTTACTAATTTTTCTACTGCTATAATATTCAAATCTCGCTTATCAATAAGAAAATTATTAAAAATTTTTTTTTTCAATATTTTGCAAACTTTAATTTATCAGAAAATTTTTCGGGAAATAAATTTTTGGTTGTCAGACAGGGAGAAAAAAGTCTTACCGTACGTTTCAGCCTCAGGTGCAGGCTCAGACATCCTTAGTTTCTTTAGTTTTTTTTTCGACGATTTCTCTAGCTTGATTGCATTTTTTAAATTTCTTTTGCTGTTTCGACAAGAGGGACAATTTATATATAATATTAATGCGTAATCGTCAATTGTTTCAAGCCGGCTGATTTGAGTAAATTTTGTTTTCAACTTATTTTGTTTCTTTATAAGTTTTTGGCGACGAAAAAATTAATTTTTTTTGTAAATTATTGTTCTATATTTGAATACTAAAAAAAAATAGTATTTAAACGCGCTTGGAACAAGCTATTTTACTAATTTACATTTGAGTAAATGATGTTTTTAATTTTATAATTTTTTTCAATTAAAATCCAATTGATATTTTTAAAATAAACTACTTAATTTAAATTTAAATTTTATTTTCAACATTATACTAAAAAATTATACTTGCATCTTTGTAATTACTTTTATGTATTTTTCTAGTTTTTCAAAAGTATAGAATTTACAGTTTTATTTTCACTATAACGTATTCATAAAAAATTTGTATGCTAGTATTTCATGTTTTTAAGGTATTCAGTTACGAAAATAATGCAGCACAATTCAATTGTTATGAAAAAGATTTTATTTTAATGAAAAATACACTTATACATCAAAATGATGTAACTATTTTTATTTTGTCAATATTAATATACTAACGTACAATAAAATTATAATCACTATACCTATATAATTTTATCAATATTACTCAAATTTCTTAGTATACATTACAATTATGAGTAGTCATTTTTTGTACGTTTTAATAACTTTTGGAAAAATAATATTAGTTAGCTTAATTAACTACTTAAACTAGATTGTAAATAGAATAAACAATAGAAAAATTTATCTAACACAGTTAGAAAATTAATAAGCTATCAGAAAAACGCAGATATTTTAGTAGTAGATTAAAGAATACTTTTTTAAGTATAAAATAATTTTTTTATATTGAAAATCTATGACTTGAAAACATTACTTTCTTTAAAGTAAAAGTAAGAAAATCAAAGATACACATAAGCTTTAAAGTGAAAAACATTTACATATAGCATTAATATATCAAAATAAAAAATATTTCAGTATCAAAATCTACTTATACCAAAATTATTTTAACTTATTCTAATAACAAACTTTTTAGTTTGTAACTCATATAATAAGGTCTGTCTTCTGATCCATCATTTCGTTCATAATCTTCTAAGACACTTAAGAAAATAGTGTCAATCGCAGTTCTAAGCACCATGAAAAAAGATGCTGTAATTAATGTAGAAAAGACAATAACTGATCCTAAAACAACTGCCATTTCAGGATCTTGTAAATTATTTTGGTAATACTTATAAACACCTAATGATGAAAGACCGATGGTAAGTAATTGTCCAAGAATTAAAATTCCGTCCGTTACCTACAATCAAAAAAAAATTAAAAAATTTATACAAGTAAAATTATTTAAATACATTAAGGTAAATCTTACTTTGTTAATAACTAGAACTTTTATAATATTTCTCATCAAAAGATTGAAAGAATCTTTTGCGGATTGGAAAAATTCAGTTCCATGGATAGCACACATTATGTATGCATTACGAGTAATGTATCTCAGAATTTTTTCAAATGTTCCAAACAAGCGTTGGTACCAGCCAAAGCAACAACAAGCAAATGGATTGCAACTGCCTTCTAATCTTTTTTTAATGAAATTTAATAACATGCGAATCACGTGACAAATAGCCAAAATCAGTGATCCAAATGCTATGGTTCCAAGATGATACCTAAAAATGAAAAGTTTATTTATTAAAAACAAATAGATAATATAATAAGTATATTATTAATTTAATTAAAAAAAAACCATTACTTGACTGTTTTTTCAATGAAGTTCATGAGTGTAAAATATGGAACATATCTTTTATCACGTGACCAGTACCATGTTGCAAATGTTCCTGAAAGGATCATCTGAGAAAATGCTGTTACAAAGCCAATTAGCCACAATAAACCAAAAAAGTTAATCAACATGAAAATATTAATGTGTCCTTGTGATTCTCCATAAGGTTTTGGTATTTCAGTGAGAAAAACGTGAACCGATGTAAAGAATACTCCTACTATAATGTATAGAAAATAAGGAAGCAGTGGAAAAAGCAATGTTGATGGAAAAAACATGACTGCTCTGAAAAGTGAAAAAATAAGATGTATTTTGTAATAATTAAAATTTAATAAAATTTTTTTATTTAGCTTACTTGCTTGATTCTCTGATAACTTCACATGCTATTTTTATCTTCTTCTTAATCAACAGAAAAATAATCGCTAGGACTACAAATGTAATGACACTCAAAACTAATACAGCCAATGCATCTGTTCTTTGATCATCATCAACATACACAGTTGTACTCACACATATGATAGAAAATAAAAAGGTGAAAAACAAAAATATAGCTGTGTATACGATAAATGTAGCAAACCATCTTAATAGCACTATGTATGAAATGCTTAAAATTGCAGACACTCCAATAAATGTAACTGCAACCGAGCTGAAATTTTGAAAATTATTACTAAGAAAATTTATTTTAACCTTTCATAATAATTTATAATAAAATATTTATCATTTTTACCATGCTTTATTATAGGATGGTGAACGACTTATTCCTTGGTCGGAAATCGATCTTTTATCTCGCGATAATGTATTTACGTAATTATTGACAAAATCTGAAGGATTTCCATGTGAATAAGCTACATTGAAAATATAAGCATGAAAATATTGTTGAAATATACTAATTATACGTTTTTATAATATTTACCATAAATTGCTATTCCAAACCAGCACAAGCAAAAAATTCCTAGAGCCACAAGAAATTTAGAGTCCGTTGGTCTCCGCGGCTTATCCATTGGACCGCTCCATAACGGATCATACTGAATTTTTTTACCTAGGCAAAAACAGAAAAGGAAAAATTAAACTTGAATCTCAGTGATTATCGTAGAGTGTAACGAAGATAATTTATTGCATTTAGCAATATTTGAATGCAATTTGTATAATACAGAAAAAAATATTTATATTTATTATACATTTTTAATTTGTAAGTATAAAAAGCGTGAAAGTAATATCTGTAGCTACGCCGCTGTTCGTCACAAGTTATCAAAACTTGGATTGTCGAATTCCTATAGAACCGTACGAAAGTAGACTTCACGTTTAATAGTAAAATATATCTAAGTGTAAATATATTTAATTGTTAAAATCTTATAAAAGCAACTACGTGGCGTCTATTTAATATTTATCGAATTGAGATAGAACGGCGTTATCAATAAAATTATAATTTAAAAATTGAAATTTTCTTTTGTGACAAAATGAAAAATATCTACAGGAACATAAAAAGCGTCGGTAAAACTTTTTAAATCTTTTCTTATCAACATCCAGCACACTTCCGTTCATCTCAAAATAATACGCATTTTCTGTTTACACCATAGTATATAATCACTTGGACCGAAAACAAAATGTAGTATTCGACAAAAGAAGAAAATCTTACCGTAAATCTCGGCCTCGGCTTCCGCCATCCTGTCGAATAATCCTCTTTCCTGCAAACTCTGTCAAAATCACACAATATTCACACACTCCACTCGACCACGTACTCCTCCTGTTGTTTTTTATGATGCAACACAGCTTCCAGCCGGTAATGAAAGAAACAAAAGCCGGATCAATTTGTGTGAGTGTAATGTAGATTACGGCCGAGATCGAAAAGCATAGACTGACGACTGACCCGACTTGATAGCCGGCACAGGGCAAACTGAACGAGTGACGACGAACCGGCGTCCGGCAGGCGTGGGGCTGCGCGAGCGGGAGCGAGGACCGGCACCGCACGCCCCGCCTTTTGTATTCTTGGAAAATATTTGTTATTCTTCGGTGCGTATACTTAATTATATACTAAGCTTATGCACGATGCTTTTTTTTGATACTAAACGCGAACCTGTCGAGATTCTTAATTTTTCTAGGTGCGTGTTTAATATTTGATTGCAGAATTTTCCGACAAGTTTCCGACTGCGTGGAAATGTGAAATTGCGCTAAAAAAATGTCCGGTACACGTGTGTGTATGCTATTACCTATATAAGTTTCACATATCAAAACATTGCTCTTGAACGTTATAGGTATATATCGCAGACAGCAGAGAGTTGCTGAGTCGTAAACTCAAAATTTTACGAGCACAAAAGTATTATTATACTGCGTAGTGTTTTGAACCACATATAAAGGGTATATTCTAACACTTACATACACTCAACGCCCCTTGTATATACGTCTTTCGGTTCTTAAACGTTGAGAGGAAAAGTTTAGTACTTATACGTGACTCCACAAGACGGATATTAAATATCACTGAGTCAACGTAAATTTTATTTCTTGCTACTCGGCCATAGTTTTTTGTAGTAGGTATTACGTTTCCTGTGATATACTTATTGTTATTTAACCATTTCATTATGACATCATATAGTGTGGCTTATAATCTATCTATATTTTTTAATGATAAATTATAATGTATGTATAGATACACGTGTGCAAATTTTGAACTTTGGTGTAAAAATGATCATGAAAACGTTACATTGAATTCGCTGTACTTATGATCCAAAAAAAGATAAGCCTACTATATTTTTAGTCCGTACCAAGTATACTTATTCGCTTTAGCATCTTGAGAACCGAAATCAGTTGTAATATAAGTCGATGATGACAAGTACGACACAGGAAGAAGCAGATGTTTATGTTTCGAATGCTTATCCACACGAACAAATCGCCTTTGTGTGTACTGTGTAAGTACGATATAAGAATAAGATACTAGTGTACGTAGTATTTCTCCTCTCTACTCTAGTGATGAAAGAGTTTCTTTTTGACTCCTCAAAGATAGCATGTCAAATAAATTTGATTAGATAATGCAAAAATATACATGTATTCATTCGTATTTTATATGTAGTGTATATAAAGTACGAATATATTATACGAGTTGTTCTCAGTTTTGTTGAAGATGAAATTTGCAATTCTGATAATTTATACGTATGAGTGATCTTTTTCTATTCGCGTTTTTATCAAGACTGATTCATTTCCTCGCACTGTACTTATACATATACTTATATAAAGAATAATATAATTACACGATTTCATATTTTAAAAATAATTCATAGCTACCAAACTTAAAATTATTGAATTAAATTTAAAAAACTGATTTTCAAGCAAATATAATCGGGAATTCAGTTATTAAGTGTAGTAACAGAAAAATATCTTATAATTATAATAGTAAAAATTGTATTTTATTGTCCTTCGAATACATTTATTTTGTGAATTAATATAAGATTAAGGAAATTCTATTATGCCTTTATTAAAGTATTTTGAATGCCTTGTTAAATTAATCATTTTGAACTGAAATTTTTTAAGGCGTATAATGTAATATTTTGGATCGTCCAAGCGAAGTAACAGGCGTTATTGGTAAAATTATTATTGGCCTGCTACGCCTGTCTTAAATAAGCTAAAGATTCTTATATGTATATCACAGCTCACCAGTTATATGAAAGCTGTAAATTGATCTGCGATGAATGTAAACATCGATCATAGATTGTAATTTGAATATATACAAATAACTTAGCTTGATGATAATTTAATTTTGGTGTGCTTGCAATTCAAAAATGCTTTATCTTTTATACTATGCATAGTATTTTTAAGAATAAAATATTTTCGGTTGCTTTATGAATTTTATTTTAAAAAAATATACCGTTAAGTTTATTAATAAATTAATTCTCTTACTTTTTAATGGTACATAATAGATTCAGAATATAAAAACGTTCACAAGTAATGTGTTTCTTAAAAAAAGCTACGAGTTACTTTAACAATTATTTAAAAAAAATTTATTACTCATAAATATCTGTAAAATTCGTAATTGTAAATTACGGATAGAAAAAAAATAAATCTAAAAATTAAAAGAAATAGACAACAGAAATCTATTTTTAAAAGACGATTTATTGTCATATTTGTCGGAATATAATATCTTTATCATATTATTATTTTATTAATAACATTAATATTAGAAGAAATTTATTGTCAACATTTGTATTGATGTATAGATTTTACTTGGAAAAATAATATTTTTTTATTTTATAAAATTCATTTTGTAAATTTACGAGTTATTGTCATGCATTTACATATATTTTTATCGACAAAATTATTATTATTTGTAACAGTTATAAAAAATTTTATTAAAAAACGTTTAGTATATTGTTTTTTATAATAAGGAATCTTAATCTGCATGTTTATGATTATTATCATACATTTAAAGTATTTTATGCAACATATGAATAATTTATTTTTCTATTTAATTTTAAAAATAAAATATTAAGACAATTTTTTATAACACTACTTTTAATACCTCATTCTTAAATATATATTATTGCTTTGATTACTGAAGGTACACAAGCAAGTTAAAATATTAATTAAATTCATAATCATAGCATAACTTGCTTTTTAATACGCGTTAGTCTTACACTTTTCGAAATTGTATCCACTACTGCCGTTACTTTCACCTTTTTTTTTAGATCTATCCAAAAGTGCAGAAAAACCCAGAGCAATAAATATAGCAAGCACGTCGCGTCAGACATACTTATAGTTCGCAAGGTACAAACCTAAATTTACTTTTTATAAAGAAATTTCGGTAACTCTTCATGCATGAAATAAGGTTTTTGGTAAGAATTATCATTACGCTCAAAGTCTTCGAGAAAGCACAAGAAAATTGTATTGACAGCGATATCAACGGTTCTCAATATCATCCAAGTCACAAGCAGGGAGCCAGTAAAAACTATAAATGACAATAAATTCGGATAAGTCAAATCTTCTATGCCGGCAAAGTAGCTCGTTGACATTCTTGTTGTTATGCAGGATATCAATAAAGTCAGTAAAAAAATTACCCAATTTGTATACTGAAAAAATTGATTAATTATTTCATTACTTCTGTCTTTAAAATGAGTCGTATTTCATATATAATTATTAAAAGAAAAAATTTTAAAACTATACCTCAAAAATTGTAACTATTTTTTCGGTATTGCGCATCAATAAATAAAAGGACGTTCTTCCAGATTGTAGGAAATCCGAGCCGTGGACTGCACAGGTAATGTAGGCTCTTTGATTGACGAAATTGAAAAACTTTTCCATCGAATCGACGATCCATTGAAAATTGATGAAAACCAATTCAGCCATCGGTTTATTTATCAATTGTAGAATCGAATGAGTAGTGTTTACTATAAACCGAATGACTTGACAGAAAAACATTATTAACGAACCGAAAGCTACCGATCCTAAATGGTACCTGAAACAGTCGTATATGTTGTCGCAATAACGTAATTCAATTATCAAAATAAAAATTGTCTACTGCAGCAGTTTTTTGCGCTTGTAAACACACACTTACGTAACGATCCTCCAAAAGCTTTCGATGACGGTCAAGTACGAGAGCAGCTTTTTATTGTAGGTCCAATACCAGGTGGCAAAGATACTTGCAAGTAGGGTATCCATGAAACCAAGAACGTACCAGTAGCTCCAATAAATCCCAAGAAAATTCAAAAAGTGAAGACTGCCGGCGAAATTCTTGCCGCGTTTCCCTATCAATCGGCAGCTGGATAGCAGGCACTCCTTGAGTTTCTTCGACCTGCACTTGCTGCGAAAGACGCCGGGATCGCAAGTCGAATTTTGGGAGTAGGCTAAATTGTCCGGGCAGTAGCAGGCCTCCACTTCCTCGGCAAAGTCCACGCGATACACCGCTGACTCGATGCTCGTGAGATAAAAGCCTGCTCGCGCAGCCGCATGCAATGCAAACAGGTAGAGCGTCAGGAGAGTTAGGGGCAGGATCAAGCTCGATAGCATGCAGGTTATGGCCCTGAAATAAATTTCAAATTTAAATAAATCCAGGCTACATATATACATTTTGTTGCGTGAATAAGAATAAAAGCGTAGTCGTACTTGCTCGATTCCTGGATCATCTGGCAGGCTAGGTAAATCTGCCGCCAGAAGTAGGCGGCGAAAGAGAGAATGGAAATCAGCAGCCCGACGAAGATGACGAGGGACATGAGGGCACCGAAGGTCTTATTCTCGGAGTCGACTACGCACTTCTCGTAAACGAAGTTGAAGACCACGACGTAGAATATGAAAATCGAGCCGCAGACGAAAGCCAGCGCGTTCCATCTCATGAGGAGTATGCTGAGGAGTGCGCAGAAAGCGCTGAACGTTAGGAAGCCGAAGATAGACCAGCTAAAAAAATAGCGAAAAATGTTTTAAGGCCTCATTTTTATACATTGCTTTGCAATTTGGTTGTGTAATTATAAATTATATTTAATATAGGATTAATATGGTAAAATTAATTCTGTGTAGATGACTGACTGGGTTTGGTGAAAATCCCTCTCGAATCGGGATAGAGCATGTCGCCAGGCGGAAGTAGCAGCGTCTTCGGATCCCTCCCAGACGTTGCAGCGCCAGTCCGTTGCATTGCTGGCCCGATACTGTCCAGCGCAGAGCTGCCGATCTACCAAGTAGTCCAGCTGCTCCTGGCTCGAGACATCCGCCAGCAGGACCTCGGGCTTACAGATCATGCGCTCCAGCAGCTGCTTCAAGTCCCTCATCTTATTCCCATTCTCATAATCCAGCAGGCTTGCGTCGTAGGCGAAATCTGCGCTGGGACAAGCTTTCCTGCAGACCAGGCAAGCCCCCAATGCGCTGCAGCTGTTTTCATTGTACTCGACCAGGTAGGGTGAGTCGCGCACCTCCTCGTCCTTGCCGCATACCCGGCCCGCACTGTCAGACGGTCTTGACCATTTTTCCGTGTTCCCGTATGAGAAGGCTGCGGATGATTTGAAATATATTGGATGCTAACATTTTTTTTTTTCAAGGAATGTGCTATAGTAAGATATTTGTTTGACTCACCGTAAATAATTATCATGGACCACGTAACTAGATAAAAGATAAAAAATAAAAACCAGCAATAGTCCGTTCTACTGCGGGACTTTTCTAATGCTACTGAGTTCTGCTCCAATTTTTCGCCTTAAATTTAGAATTAAAAAAAAAGTAATTATACATGTTTATTACAGAGAGATTTTGTTTATTTTTACATTTTTAAAATAATAATAATAATCACCATATTTTTCCTGCTCTACGCCTGCTCGCAAAAAAATGCAATAATAATTAATTTATTACATACGTTCATTTAATTAGATTTATATTAATTATTTAATTAAGTTTGTAACAAGTAATAATAAACGTTATTTCGTCAAAATAGTCCCCCAACTGTTTCTAAAAAAAAAAAAAAATAGTTTTAATTTAAATAATGAAATAAATAATTTGTTAATCTTTTTATGTTAATTAATGTATGGCATTAAAGGTAAAAAAAATCTTCTATTTAATAAAAGAGCACACGCCCAACGTCGTTTTGTCCTTTTTTTTTATCTAATAGAATCAGTGATAAAGTATGCGACAGACTTCTATATATTACAGCGAGTCAGACTGGCGCCAACAACTTAAAGAGATAGGACGAAGCTGCCCTAAACCAATGGAAGTACCGCATCAATTTTTTGCTACTTTTCTCGTCCTTCTTTAATGTAACAATTTTGTTTCATTTCTTTTTTATAATTCAATCAAAATATATCAATTTTCATTCTCAAATTTTCACAGTTTTATCAATTTTCAAAATATTATCAATTACCTAAGAATATTCTGTTTTACAAATTATTATTTTTAAAATTTAATATAATTTTTTTACTAAATTAATAAGCATTATATTAAATTTGTTGACTTAATTCTTTTACAAAAAGAATATTTAACGATAGAGCGTTAATTAAATATTATGACATAAAGAGTGCTTATAAATTCTTAAACTATAATTAAAAAATTAAAGAGTGAAAATTAATATTATTTAAAATATAAAATAATTTAAATAAAATTTGATAAAAAAACATTTAAATAAAACAAGATAATCAGAATAAATTTTAAAGAATAATATAAAGTAGGTTGCATAAATAAATTGTTAAATATCGAAAAAATTATTATTTCAAATTAGAATATTAAAACAATATTTATATGCATAAAAAAACATCACTTACGGTTTGGAATATCTAAGGGAGCCACCATTTCGTATGTAAATCCTTATCAAATATTTTTATAGATGTATATGTCTGTTAAAATGATTCAAAAACTTGTTAAAAATGTGATGCGGATTCTTCGTAGATTCCAGCACGTATGATCTTGGCACAATTTTCTCGCCCTTCCAACCCTTGTTTAAGAAAATCTTACACGCACGCGTTTTAGCTTCCACCAATAGACGCGTCTTAACTTCAAATAAGCCGTCCTACCGAAGAGTGACTTGTATATTTCGTTAATTTAAAAAAACGTATAAAACATTGTTAAGAAATATTTTTTACTTGTATAAAATTGTACGTGAAAAATGAAATAAAAATTATCAATCATATAAAAAAAATGTTAGGTTTTCGAATTTTGAAATTAAAACTATTGATTTTTGTAAAAAATTATTTTAATTTATATAAATTTAATAACAGTAAAATATGGTTTTAATATTTTACAATCACTTTTTCACATAATTTGTACACTTTTATATAATGAAACTTAAATTAAGTTTGCTTAAATTTAACAAAATATCAATCTTCTCCAAATTCAGCAGAAGTTTTATTAACATCAGCTTTCTTAGAATTCTTTTTCTTTCTTTTTTTATCCACAGTGTCTTCAACTTTCTTTTTCCGCTTTGGTAAAAATCTGTCTAAAGCAACACCATAAGATTTTTCTGGTTCTTTGTCTTTTTTAGTAAATCTATCAATATAAACACTGGCTGCACGCATTTCCTGTATAGCTTCCTGAAATTAAGAAATTTATTTAAGTATGTTATAAAATGTAAATAACAATTTTAGCTAATTTTAATCTTATATACTCACTCGTTTAGCCAGCTGTTTAAGAATCTTTTTAGACTTGACAATTTTAGCAGTACCTCCTTTTCCTTTAGCTTTAGTTCTACGAGGCTTGAAATTAATGTCTTTTGGTTTGATGTGCTAAAATTCAAGTTAGTTTTAATAAACAAATCCTATAAAATCATTAAAAAAGTCTAAAAAATATTTTAAACTTACAAGTAATTTCTTTTTAGCTTCAATTTTATTTTGTAAAGAAGGTACATCAACTTCTGCTATTGCAGTAGTGTCTAAGGTAATAAGATCTGATGGAATTTTATCAAGTAGAGCCTTAACTTCAGCTTCTTTTCTTTGCTTTTTGTTTTGGAAAGGATTTGCTTCAAGAGCATCAAAGTTAGCTTCTCCACTACCTGGAACCAAAATTGATGACAATCCCTTTATTGTACCAAGTCCTAACACATCTTCATAAGGACAAAATTGTAATCCTGTTATTGACCAATTTGATCTGTGACGAGTGTATGGTTTAAATTCATTATCTCTATCACTGTAAGTGTGGAAAAAAATCAAACAATGGAAACATATAAAATAGATATTGATATTTTTTAATTAAATGTCATGTCGATAATACCTAAATACTTCAACTACATTTCCCATTCCTACAGCTAATAAACCTCGTTGACTGTAAGATAAATTTTGCACAGGAGATCTTACAAAAGCAGAATGAACTGGTCCTGCCAATTGTCTAATATCCCACACTTTAACTGAGCGATCAGGTGAAGCTGTTGTCATATACGTGCCATATGGATGTACTGCACAAGCACTCACTGCTTGTTTGTGACATAACATTTTTGCTAATGGCTGATGTGAATTGGGTGACCACATTGACACTACTCCCTTAGAATCCCCCACTAATAAAAGAGCATTACTTGGATTTTGTGTCATGACCTGTAATAATAATATTTTTATAAAATTTTGCATTAAGAATTACATTATAAGAAACACAAATTGCTTTAAATTAAATAATTAGAAATTTAAATGCTTACATCAATTTTTCCAAGTTTTGTATTGCAAAGAGTGACAATTTTTCCAATAGACACATCAAGCCACGAAAGACCTCCTACAGCTGAAGAAGCAGCCAAGAGAAAATGATATGGCAAAAATTCTAAATGAGTTGTCTGATTCATTCTTTTTAAACAATGAAGTTCAATTCCCTGATTATCATAAACATAAACCCATTCCTTTTGTGCCACTGCAAACATCGTTTCAATGTGTAACCAGCATACATCATGAACAGACTCCATAACATTCATTTCACATGCTAATTTTTTAGTGACCCAATCAAAGGCAGCTACATGTCCTTTTTTACCCCCAATCACAAGATGCCTACCATTGCGTGAATACCTAAAAGAAAGAATGAAAATGAAAACTTATAGACAAAAAAATGTAGCTTTAACGTTCTATATTCACCTTAAACAATATGGACCAAATTCTAAATGCAATTGAAAATATTTTGATGCACTTGTGATATCTGTATTAGCAGCTATTTCATTTTGTTTAAATTGAGTTGTAGTTTCACCAGGATCAGTATCCAGATAACCATAATCTTCAGTTAACAACATTTCACTTCTAGCAGCTTGTTCAGCCACAGTTTGAATAACATGTTCTTTTTGTCGCAACCTTTGCCTGTGAATTTTATTTTTAATTCCTTTTTTCAAGTCAACACCTTTTCCTAGGTCGTATTTTTGAAAAACTGCTTTATCTATGGGAAGCTTTCTCCCAGACATCTTTCTTTCACCTAAAATTATAAAAAAAAACATCATGAAGCTGTGTTTGTTTACTATTATTGAATGCAAAAAAAAAATGAAATATTTAAAACTATTAAAATTAAAGTCAGTAAAAAAGCTGTACCTTTATTATCCGTCATTTTGATCAGTTGACCAAATCTAATAAAATAGTGATAAAGTAATATTTAAAAATTATTGTTTATAGATCTGTGCATGTCAAGATCGAAGCACAACACGTGTGTCGGCTACAATATAATGCTCCAAAATAATCGACCTCCCTAACCTTTAAACAAGGATCCAATCAGATTCTAAATCCCGGACTCCGGACTACACAAAACTAACACGTGACAGATGGTTTCTTTCTAAATTATAAACTTTTTAAGATTTTGTTTGGAGTAAAAAAGGCATTTCCTTATAATGCATTATTAATAATACCTAAAAAAATTGTTCACTTTTTTTTTTTTTACGAAAGAACATTTAAAAGTGATATAAATATTTAATTATTAAAGTGACGTGCTTGTCTTATTTGCAAGTGTTTGTTATCAAAAATATAAGGTTTTGTGAAATAAACAAAAGTTCAATTTATTTGATAAAAAAAACATTTATTGTGATTTCTAAAATTAAATATATAAGTTAAATTTTCTAATCTTTTACCGCGTTTTTTACTATAATTTTTTTTATAGAACAAGTAAAGTGCAATTGTAATCTTTATTATTTATGAAAAAAGCAAATTAACGACCATAGATTGATATTTTTGTTTTATATTTCGCAGTCTTTAATTATAATTATAATACAACTTACAGTAATGTTTATGCGTGCGTAACTTGCCGGTTTTGGCGCTTATTGCTCCTAGCAGTAGCGTTACGTTTTGGTTAGAATATTTTGTTTTTTAATTTTTAATTTTATTATTTATTAATGACTTAACACAAAGAAAATAGAAAAAATATGACGGATAATGACAAGTGCTGTCCTCCCCCAAAAGATGTACAGGTAAGATACTGAATAATATTAATTATAAAAAAATATATGAATTACGAGTTACACGTAAACGCCGCTAAAATTTATTTTTGTAAGTATGCAAAAAATATAAAATAAAAAAATCAATTTCATTGTGTTTTAGGATTTCCAATTTAAGGAAGAAAGCGTGACACAAATATGCGATGAATTTCCAAATGTGCCTGTGGCCTCTAGTCTCATTGCCGCTGATGAAAAACGCGGTTTGTTGTATATTGGCCACGAAACGAAATTTATTGTTTTATATCCAGGTACAGACGTAAATCCTCCATGGAAATTGGAAATAGATTTGCCTTACAGAGCATGCCGTGTTGAGTTAAATTGTGATTGTTCTCTTTTGGCTGTTATATTCAATCAACCTTTAGCTGTAATTTATGATGCTAGTTCTATCAGTAAACATGTAAGATTATTTTTTACATTATTTAGCTCTAAATTAAATTATACAGAAATCTATGTTAAATCAAACAATTGTAAAATCATTTTTATTTTACAGAAATTGAATAAGATTCATGAAATTAGACTGTCATCTACTGCTGGAGAAGTTTTTGTTTCTGACTTTAAATGGAATCCAGCAATACCAGATATGTTTTGTTCTGTTACAAGTGACCATATAATTGGATCTTTTCAAGTAAGCAAAGAAAAAGGAGTTCATGTTATAGGAAGAGAAAAACCTATGAATTTGGAAGCTTTATGTGTTTCATGGAGTCCAAAAGGTAAACAGATTGTGGTTGGTTGTAAAAATGGAGATATTGTTCAACTAAAGCCAGAATTAAAAATAGCCAGACATTTAAACGGACCTAATCCAAGTGAAGGATTTATTATTTCAATATTGTGGATAAGTAATTATCAATTTTGTGTGTGTTTCTTCCATGCTGACCAACAACGTATTAATGTGATGATTGTTGATGCACCTAAAGGTGTAACTGTTCCTAAGTTAATTAATTATGAAGATGTAACATTTGGAGGTGGTCCAACAGATGGACTTTGTTATTATTTTGAACATATTCCTGAGTGGGGAATAATCATTGCTGCAAGCACACACAGCAGTGAATTAGCAGTGTTAGGTACTGAAGACAATGGAGCAACTTGGAATATATGGCAATTAATGGAAGGTAGTACTGTACAGTTGCCTTTAAATAGAAAAAAGAAAACTGAAAATTATCCTGTAGGCTTGGCTATAGATAAATCTCCAACTCAAAGACTTCCATGGGGTACCGATAGTACTTTACCAAATCCAGTTCCCATTTTACGAATATTAGTTACAAGTGGACAGATGTGTTGTTATCACATGGCAAATTTAAAAGAAAATGCTCCAGTTATTTGTTTGCCACCTACTGAAATTATTTCTGCTCCTGCACTTCCAAGACCAAGTCTTGGACCATCTGAGGTCTCATTTAATCTGCCTTCTGGAGCTACTAGTACACCTCAAAAACAAAATTTAGCAGCTTCACAAATTGATAAAACAAAAGTAGCCTCAAATATGTTTAGCAATTTAGCTGGCAGTAATTTTTCCTTCTCAACATTAGGAAGTACAGGTGCTTCTGAACCTGCTGCTCAAACTCAAATGAAAGGATTTGCTCCTTCAACTGAAATTAAAATGACAGGTTTATTTGGTCAAGGAGATGGCAAAAGTAATTTATTTCAACAAAATACTGCAACCATTAGCAAGCCTTTTGAAATTCAACAAACTCAGCCAATTCAACAAATTAAATCATCTATGCCAAGCATCCAACAACCTTATATACAACCTCAAACACAATCTATTGGATTCTCAGCTAAACCTACTAACAAAATAGATCCAAAACCTGTAAGTACTGCTACATTTACTCAAGTAGAATCAAAAATATTGAAAGAACCAGTAAAAGAAATACCACAGACACAAGCAGATGAGTTGAAATCACCAACTAAAGCAGCACCTGTATATGATGAGGGAATTTGCCTCCAGGCTTTTCACGAAGAGCAGGCTCGATTTGAAAAAGAACTTAAAATTAAGCTTGAATTGCCCACGTGGGATTGCGGTAGCGAAGATGAACGGCAATTTCTCGTTAAAAAAACGGATGAAATAGATGCGTTTTTCAAAGAGTTGCAAGAAACAACAAATAGTCTAGCGAGTGATGTTGCGTATCTGAAAGCTTTGCTGTTGCAGTCGTTTGCCTGGATAGAAGAGACAAAATCTAAGAGTTCGGCAAACACTAGTTTTGGCGGCAGGAACCGCAGCGAAGGCAGCAAGCTTGCAGAACTTCAGCGCTTGTTTGACTACACTCAAACGCAATTAACTCAGGCGACCAAAGTTCTAGATTTGGAGTGGGCAGAGTACAATAATCGAGAAATGAGCAAAATGAAAATACCGAGTCTAGAGATCATTTACCAGAGCCTCATAAAACACACTCAAATAATTACGCAGCAGAAAAAGATTATGGAAGAGCTGACGAAAAAGTGGCGCTCTATTGCTCGCGGTGGTAACAATCTATCTGGTGTTGCGGATTTGGATCGATCCATGGCCAGTTTGAATCTTTCCCAATTGTCCAATACGACGGTCAACAATGCCGCTATAGACTTGCGATGCAAGCTCATAGCCAGTAACACTCGTAACTTCACTAAAGAAAAGCAGATTAAGCTGCGGGACTTGTTGATGGTTACGGAGCCCAAGATCGTGCCAGCGATGAAACCAACGGCCGTGCAGGAGCGGCTTCAGGCGACGCTCTCGTCGTTGGCCTCGTTGAAAGCCACCGAGGCGAGCATCAAGGCAAAGCCTAGTAAAGCTGCCGTAGAACGTCAGCAGGTCCAAAAGCCTCAAACCATGGGTTCGCCGGTTGACCAGATGCGCGCCAAACCGAGCAATCCAATCTTATCCCTGGACAATTTAGTTTCCGGTCTAGGTACGCAGTCGGGCCTGAGTAAGTCACCGAGCTCGATCGCTCCGTTCTCGACGATGTCAACCAAGCCAAACTTTACGTCTCCACAAAAGGGATGGGCTAAGGATAACGCGTCGTTTGCTCCAAGCGTTCCATCTTTGCAAGCCAGCACAGCGAATAAAACTTTCAGTTTTAGCAGCCCAGTCCAAAAGCCAACCGAGTCGCAAGGAGTCTTGAAGGAAAACTCGGTGAACGCTGCGTTTGACGATGGCTCGACCAAGTTCCCCAGCTTTGCCGGGGGCACTTTTGCCAAACAACCCGATCCACCCGGAACGATTCCAGCAGCCTCTACCGGTGCCGCGACAACGCCGATGTTCAATTTTACGGCATCAAATCAGGGCTTCGCAGGTCTTTCAAATCCAGACAACGGTGGAACCTTCAAGTTCTCGACCAAAACCACGACACCCAACATAAACTTTGCTGGTTTGTCCACAACCACTACACCTCCAACCACTGGCTTTACATCTTCGCCGAGTTTCTCATTTGGAAAGGCGACCGTTTCTCCGCCCCAACAGCAGCAGCAATCAAAAGTGCAACAGCAGCAGCAACAACAGACATCCAATTTTGGACGACCTGTTTCAGCGTCAAACTCTCCCACGACAGCTGCTTCTCAAGCAGCAGCAACTGCTGGGTTGACCGGCCAATTTTCATTTGGTAAAACCACAACGAACGCAGCAGCAGCAGCTGCTGCTCCTGCAGCGTCGATAAGTCCAGAAAAAAGTATCGTGGCTACGAGTCCCCAGGCAACGATCAGCTCGACTGCAGTTGCACCTGCTATTGCAACCACCACCGCCTCCTCGTCTATCTTCGGTACTGGAAGTACAACTTTATTCGGCTCGCTGAGCATCACCCCTTTACCCAGCTCTCCGATCAGCGCTGCAACTGGACAGGCTACAGCCACAACCACAACTGTGACCTCGGTCACCACGAAAGTATCCTCACCGAGCACAATTTCTTCAACCGCCTCGTCACTGCCAAGGTATATCGCATCTTACACTCAAGCCTAATAAAATATTATCCACTAAATTAGCATGTTTTATAAATGTACATAAATTTATTTTAGTTTCGCGGGTTTGCTAGGCGCAACCGCATCGTTGAGCTTTGGCACAACGCCTAACACGACCGTAAGCTCGACCGTGCCCACCTTTGGTAATGTGTTCGCTGGTAATGCTGCAACAACGACAAAAGCTGATGCTGCTGCTGTCTCCAACAATGCGTCAAGTCCTTTTCAAGGCAGTGCAATCAGTACTGCAACCTCGATGTTTGGCGCCACGAATACGACCACGAGTTCCGGCAACAGCTCTATCTTTGGCGGCCAATCGGCGAGTACTGCAGGCGGAAACAGCTTCTTCAGTACCAAAGCTCCAGCTACCACGACCGCAGCATCCAGCACTTCTGTTTTCGGCGGTGTTTCGACTTCCACATCTTCGATATTTGGTGGTGGCACTAGTACTGCCGCTCCTGCTTTTGCATCTAATGCCACGACACAACCAAGCAACGGTATACACCTATTTTTCGATCATTAAAATTGACATTATTATTTTAAATACAATGAAGCGATACCGAAAATATTAAAAAGTTTCTTATTATAATTTCGTTGTACAAACTATGCGACTATATTTTTTGGCAGTATTTGGAACGAGCGCGACAACGCAGAGCAGCGGGACATCGATATTTGGAGCTACAGCCACAACGCAGAGCTCGGTTTTTGGAGCAGCCAGCACAACACCGAGTACTGCCGGATCTATATTCGGAGCTGGTGGCACGCAATCAACCGCAAGCTCAATTTTCGGGACCAATGCGACTCAAGCAGGCAGTGGTTCGGTATTTGGCGCATCAAGTGGAACAACAACTGCCAGTGGCACTTCGATCTTTGGGGCCACGGCTGCACAAAGTACTTCGGTTTTCGGTGCAGCCACGACTACTGCCAGTCCAGTGTTTGGTGCGACGACGGCTGCAGCGGCGGCAACGACGACGACTACGACGACTAACGCGGCGGCCTCTTCGATATTTGGTGGTAGCAGTTCCGCGACTCCGAGCAGCTCTCCGTTTGGTGCGAGCAGCTCCTCGGCCTTTGGCACGAGTGCCGCATCGACAGGCTCGATTTTCGGTGCAGCTAGCGCCGCTGCTACTACCGCGTCTTCGTTGTTTGGTGCCCCAGCTGCTGCTGCTGCGACGACGACACCCTCGATGTTTGGCTCTCCCGTGGCCACGACCGCCGCTGGAGGTTCTATCTTTTGTGCTGCCTCGCCTCAGCCTGCTGCCGGGGTCTTCGGTTCGCCAAGTCCGGCCGGAGCTGGCTCCGTCTTCGGAGCTCCGCCAGCTGTGGGAGGTGGCACCTCGATGTTCGGAGGTGCTGCATCATCGTCGATGTTTGGACAGTCTTCTGCCTTTGGAGTAAAACCTGTATTTGGAACGGCAACGCCGGGATTCGGCTCGCCTGCCGGCACCAGCGGCTTTGGCTCACCTCCGGCCTTTGGTACTTCGCCAGGTTGATATCTCTGAATTAATTACATTCGTGACTTAATTATACGGATTATTCGTAAAAAACTTGGATGCTTATGCACAGGTTTCGGAAGCCCACCAGCTTTTGGAGCAGCTACTGCTCCGGCTAATACTAGCCCAAGCAAAGTTTTTGGCAGCAACACCTTTGAAACCTTGGGCGCTCAATCTGGAGGACTTTCATTTGGCAGTCTTGCTCAAGGGACGCCACAACAACAGCAGGAACAAAAACCAACCTTCCAAGGGTATAAATAAAAGTTTCTTAAATTTTTATTTTATTTATTAAACAATATCTTATAAATATTTTATTTTACAGGTCAAGCTCATTTTCAAGTTGGCGATAATTTTATCAATGTTTACGATTTTTAATTGATTTGTAGCAGTAAGAAAATGGATTATTTTTGTATTTATTTTTTGGATGTAATGGTTAAATGTTCAAGATGTATTTTACAAACATAGATGTGATGTATCAAATGTAAAATAAGAATGAATTTAGAAGTAGTTAATTTTTGTTTTTTAATAAAACGAATTTTTCATAAAAAATTTTAGTCAACATTATATATTACTATACACAAGAAAGCGTAGCCGCTTTCTCAATTTAAATCCCTCTTTTGACTTGTTTTGGGGACACAGAAATTTTCGTGGGTTTACATAAGTCTATAATACAAGGATCGTCAACTTGTGGATTGGCGCATTGGGACGCTGCTCCTACAAGCAAAGCTATCGATAAATCAACAGAACAAGCTTCCATCCATACTTGGTGCGACAAAAGCACTGTCGTCCTTAGTCTGTAATCGGTCGGCTTCTCGCTGTTCTGAAGCTTTAAGTCAGATTTTCGTGGGAGCAGCAATTGAATCTTTTGATCTGGATGTCTTAATTTGATCCTAACAGCACTTGGATCATGAAGATTAAGAATTTTAGCAGTCAGCGGAATACCTAAATTACGTAAATCAGATTAAAACTGAAACCTTCAAAACATTTTATATTTATTTTAGTTCTTAAAAAAATGTAATACCTAATATAAGTCCTCCCGTAAATTTGTACACTGTATCAGAATCGTTAACAGGTTCTTCTATAATTGCCTGACAATATTTTGTCGATTGTGATGGTCTTGGAAGTTTTTCTTCCCCTTTCAACGATGGATTAATAAGTAAAGGCCGAAGAATCTTTGTAAGAATCAAAGGTTTCGCTTCTCCAACTGCTGCCAAATGATGAACTAGAGCTTTTGAAAATTGAGGTAATTTGGAAGCATCTTCGGGCAACGTGTCAGTCTCGGTAATAAATTGTCGAGCAAGAATTAACGCGTTTGCAGGATCATTATTCGTTGTGTAAATCAGTTCTAACGCTAGTGCCTTCAGCCAAACGTCGTTAGCTAAGACAGTTTCGTTCTCTCCCAAACCAATGAATAAACGTATTAATCTGTAAAATCGTATAAAATATCTCATGAAATAAAAATATTTGAAAATTATAATGTAGTACTACTTTGTTTTAAAATCTTACTTTTGCGAATGTTTATGAAGTAACGTTATTTTATTTTTAACGTTTGAGGAAGTGTCGAACGCTGTTGAGCTAAGTGGCATCTTAAGTTCTTTGGTAATAGATTTCAATAAAAGTAGACAGCGTATATACAAAGACAAAAATCTAGCGACTCCTTCCATTCGCAGATCCATCTCAGCCAGCCTGTCAAGATCGATTGCTGCCGCGTCTAGCAGCTGTGTATAAACTCTACCGCCTGGTCTCGCGTGTTCCACCGCACTTATAAGTTTATCCAAAAACTCTCGTGCGTTTTCGTCATCGGCTTCTTCGTTCTTTTTTTTCTCGGTTCGACCTGTACTGCCTATCAATAACGCGGGTTTCAACCGAGGAACCAAGTGCGGCATCGTATCGCGTAAATAATGGTAATGTTTTACCGCATGATGAGTGAACAGGGAATGCATACTTGGACAATGAGCTGCGGCATTAAAAATTAGTACCAAGACACTTACGTCTATTTAATTACATATTAAGGAATATAATCTCATATTTTGTATGTTTGTAAAAGTAAATAGTAAATTTATATTTTTAAAAAGGATACATGCTGGCATAGCAACGTTTGGTTCAGGTGTATCGAAGAAAGGATGTTGTCCTAAAAGTTGAGGCACAAGTGGTAAAGTTAAATATGGATGCGAAGCTCCTAATGCCGCTAAACAATTGTATATACTATCTTGATCTTGTGGATAACGACTCAAATTATCAAGTAGACGCGTAACACACATATGTAAGCAAATTTTTGTTGCCACACGGCTTGCAGCAAGTGTAGCATGAAGACCTTCCCTCACTTCTCCAGAAAAATCTTCAAGAGCTCCTAAAATAGTTTCAAGTTGATTTTCACCCAGTATTACACTTGCTGACATTTTTCTAAGAGATTCAATTGCTCTTAAACGCACATCTTGAATTTCGTCATTAAACATGTCCACCATAAATTCCAAGGAAATGTGAGAAACTGATGGATTTTCTAAAGATAAAGTACATAAGGACTCGACAGCTGCAGTCCTTACCTGAAAATTTAATCCAAAATTATAACAATTATGTAAAAAAAAAATATTAAAAAATGTTAAAATGTACTTCTAAAAATTCATCTTCCAGTCCATGAATAAATGCACCACAAGTATTTATTTTAGTTCTCTCTACTAGCTTGCTTTGAGCATCAGCACCTTGTTTTGAAGCCACTTCAACTAAGATTTGTTTTTTATCCAAAGCTTGCTCGATATGACTACGCGATACATTTTTTAATGATCCAAGTAAAGACATAGCTGAAGCCCTTACTCTAGGAGACAAATCTCCCATTAAACTACAAATTTTACAAAAGGCATTATCCACCATTCTCATATCTTCTGGGCATTCTTTTCCTTTAGCTATTATGCTAAAAATTTGAAAAAAAATTTAATTAATTTTGATTTTGTTGTAAATTACATTTTTTTTATAAAAATATACATTACATTTCAGGATATTCATTTCCAAGCAGCCAAATCAATTTTAAAACAGCACGTCTAACTATTTCATAATCGTCGTGCAAGCATTGGCATGCTTCTTCATAAAAACTTCCTGGTAATCTACAACCTCTGTGTAAATGAAGTTCAGCCATGGTTTCAAATGCCTGAGCTCTGACACGAGGATCCTGTGATTTAGCATAGTTGTTTACCAATACCAATGTATCCTCAGCTCCAGTAGCAGATAAATAACGTCCTATTATGGAGAGGCATCTTGTCTGTACACCATGCCATGTATCTGGCAAATGATCTCTAGCAATTTTTAGAACTAATGATCTGTAAAAAAAAAAAAACAATGCTGTTATAACTTGCTAGTGCAATTTTATATACTTAAATTTACCTGTTGTAATCCCCTAATTTCAAAAGCGTTGCAAGACCTTGACTCTTTACTCTGTGAGATTGCTCATTTTTTAAAAGATTAGCCGTTTCATTTACAATTCTAGTTTTTTCTACAGCATCGTTAGTCAACTCTCCTAATTCAGCAAATACCCAGAAAATTTTTGCCCTAACTGCAGCTTCTTGTTCGATGGCAAATCTTTCTGCCAATTTTTTGACAACAACAGGAATGTCATCAACAGACATTTGTCCAATAGTATCTGATATTCGAACCAACAGCTGCAAAGCATCATTGCCACCCTTGCATTTTTCTAAACACTCTGCATAAGCTAAAGCAGAGCTGCCTTTATTGCTAGCTCCGTTTTTTCCCGATCCAGATGACAAAAGTCTGAGAGTCTTGAGGCACTTTACAGGAGGCTCTAATGTTAGGACCTGGAGATATTCAATTAGGTAAATAAGTATTCTGACTAATTTATTTGTATTTTATTTCTTTACCTGACTTTGGTTAAACTCAGCTAAGACTCTCTTCTTCATTAAAGCGGCCATTATCTTTAAAATGATTTTTGAAATCTCATTAGATTATATATTTGCATCAGTCTTAAGCTTGAATATTAAATTTATTTAAATATCAAAATTTGCAGAAAAAGAAAATATTTTCGAATGCGGCACGATAAACATAACCAATACGCAAAGCGTCTATGTATGCATATATATATATATATATATATATATATATACAGGATATAATAAAAACAGCTGTTACTCTGTTAGTATAAGTATCGGAGCGCCGCACTAAAGAAGAGCCTCAATTGCCGGTGTTAAACATAGATAAGGGAATTAAAATATACCAATAGAATTAGAATAGAAAGGAAGGTTAATCGTTTATTACTGCAATCGATACAAAAATCACCCGACAACTAAGACATGTACACGAGTTGCACGCTTTATTTCGCGTTATTCGGAACAAAAATTTGTCGTCCGCTTGAAAGGAGCCCAGCTTTACCTACTCTCGTCGTCAAAAATCAAAACAATCCTCGCACAGCTTCTGCTCCCTCTAGTAAATAGAACGAGAGGAGATTGCGAATAGAAATAAGTATTAAGACTATTTAGAGTGCATGTCAAGATCTGGAGCAAAGGGAATCTTTGGACAGCTATATAAGGTATAAAAGGCATATTTTTATATTCGATTGTGTAACTCCACGGAGTTGCAGAGTAATGACAGGTAGACTTGCACCTGCACGACGTTGAGGGGGGGGGGGGGTTAGGAGGTGAAGCATATAGTAGCGGCAGCAGCACCGCATTTATCAAGAAGCAACATGGCGTTTGTACACAACAACAAAGATCGATAAGGGCTCAACAGGGGAAATTAGAGTAGGTAGGTATATACGCGCGCCGAGCGTGAGAGTCAGCCTGCGCCCTTCTTTTGCCACCCACACCATCGCATTCCATCCTGCGTCGCGAATCAGTCGCTTGGTCGCGCTCAGTCGCGTCGACGGCCACTCGCGTCACGAGAATAATTCTATCCGATACCATCATCGGTGCATGCCCTCTTCTATATACCTATACCTCCCTGCCTCTCTTTCTCTCGTTCGGTATATTACCTCTAGCTTATTGATTTTTAGCCGGGTGGATGCTATACATCACTGCTACATACCTATAATATATACTGGCACGCGTGAAGAGGAGCGAGAAGTGAGAGGCGTGCAAAAAAACTAGGCGGCCTACTACCTACTTACAAGCAATACAAAAGGGGAGAAACAGTTAGTCGGTCGACGCCAGTCCGAGGAGAGCGAGGATGTCAAGCTACGCTCCGGAGTATCGAGCCGATGTCGTCGCCGAGCCTGACAAGAGACACGGCAAACGCTCCTCCTTCACCCCTAGCAGTTCCTAATGTCGCCTGCTCTTTTTTTTCTTCTTCTTCTCCGTCATCCTCCGCCAGCAGCACGTGCACTTGTAAGTTTTTAATGCAAAGTGGCTCGCTCAATGCGACACTTTTTTCTTCTCTTCTACTTACCTATTATTATCTACTTATTGTTCCGCTTGACTTCTTTTACTACTGCTTCCAATATATCGTCTGTATTATGTGTAGGTATATATGTGATAGGCTTCGCTTGCGAGTATCTAACAAGTGTCAACAACGAAGACGTGATGTTTATTAGGCTGTTGTAACGAGAATCTCGGTCTTTCACCAGCTATACACTAGTATGGGCATTTTTCTATTTGTTTCTTTGGCTGTGCTCGCGTTTATTTCTGGTGCAATATGTACGTTGCTGGTAGAGTATTATCTGTTCAAAAAATACCTGGCAAGCGGAGCAAAAGCAAGCCCTCCGCAACATCCTTGGCTGCCTGGAAGGGCGCAGTTACCTGAGGAGCTTGTCACCCACTTGAAAGATGAGAAGTTTTCCACTGGCACTTCACGTCAGAATATGTCACAGGGAAATGAAAACTTAGCAATAAATTTGACATCACAATTTCTCTTTAATGAAGTAAGAAATGCAGAGAGAGTACGTCTTTGGTTGTACAGAAAACTAAACAATGAGTTTAAAGAAGTTCTTAATCATTCAACCACAGGCAAACTATTTGAACGTGTCCAGGTATGTAGATTTTAGGTAACATTTTTTACAATTCTGATTTTACAAAATATTTTATTTATTTTTTCTTCAGTTGAGAGATTTGAATCTTGGTAAACATTTTCCTACAATAAAAGGATTAGATGTAGCAGATGCAAAAATATGTCCAGATACTGGTTTGCTTGAAACATTGGACCTTTGTTTAGATATTCATTATTCAGGCGATTTTCAAATGTCTATAGATGTAAAAATGTTACTTGGAAAAACAGCTTACTTGTCTCTACAATGTACGTTAAAATTATTTTTTTTACAGCAAATTTATTTAAAGTTTTTTTTTTTTCAAAATCATTTATTTCTATTTTATTTTTAGTAAAAAGATTAACTGGAAAAGCAAGACTTCAATTTACACGAGTTCCATACACTCATTGGTCCCTCAGTTTTTATACAGAACCAATTTTAGAATTAGAAGTTGAATCGCAGTTTCAAGGGCATCAAATCCAGTCTCAAATCATATCATTAATCACCAATCAAATTCGCAGGGCTGTTCGAAGAAAACACACATTACCTCGCTATGCAATGCGTTACAAGCCTTTCTTCCGCAGACTTAATGATGATGATATTGATTTATCAGAGGTAATTATTAATTGTTTTAAAAATTATTTTACAAGAGCTAAAAAATTATTCTTTTTATTCATAGGTTGCCACTACTCAACTGATTCCAGGTGTTTTGGATGTTAATTTAATAGAAGTCAGTCGTTTGAATATTGATCTTAATTCGATCAATGCCGAAAATGTATCTCAAATTGAGATTTACTGCACCGTCAGTGTTGACTCAACGCCGTGGGTGTGTCTCACTCAATATAGCGGCGTTCCTTACATGGTACTCGATTTAATAATCAGCAAGGCTTGCTCCCAGCAGTTAGGCGTTGTTTTCAAACAAGAATACGTTGCTGAGATAGGCCAGAGTTGCGTGTTAGTTGAAACAATCGTCTGTGACAGTCCAGCGGCGATAGCCGAAATGAAAAAGGGTGATGTGGTCATCGCCGTTAACGGAAAAAAGGTCACGAACATGACTCAAGTGGCAAAGCTCGTGAAGCACGCAGCTCAGAGAAGATTTATTGTTCGTGTGGAGAGAAAGTACGCAAACGCTGATCGAGACTTTCGTTGCTTACCGAAAATCGAATTGGAAAAATCCGATAAATACAACCCCAGAAGATCGACTAAAAGCGAGTCCTCGTCAGTTAGAAGCGACATAGATGAAAATCATTTCAGATCTGTAAAATTCTCTGATCTGCGAGATTTTGACTGTGAGACAGCAGATAGAAGCGAAACGAGCAGCAAACTATTCAGACGCAGAAAAAGTAGCTCCTACGCTAATACCGAAGAGTCATCGCAAACTCCAGAAACCCCATCCCGACGAATTTCTACAACCTCGTCCAATTCGTCCTCAGGAACTTCTAATAGTGGACAAAGTTCAAGCACCATTGATGGAAATAACCTGAACCTAAGTGACCTGTACTACACGACGAAGGAACATTCATGCGCTTCGCTTATTACTTTTGAGGAGAAAAAGAATTTTCAAATTGATTCAGAGCTTCAGTATTTAAACATTGGAGTTTGGGCCAAAGTCCAGGGTGCGGCTGAAAATCAGCCAAAATTATTAGGCTACATTAATGCTCCGATTAAATTAATTTTAGCCCAATGTTCCACGTCTTCAACCGGTTATTATTTAAAAAAATATGCTCTGTTGCCTCCTGATGCAGGTAAGTTTTTATCTTATAATTCATTAACTTGCTCTCGTTGGATTCTTTTTGTAAGAATAATTTCTTATTACAGCGCCCCCAACCTTGGCAAGTTTAAAATTGAACGATTATTCAGGTTTCAATCCAGCCTTATGTTTTGGCGATATTTTACTCTCTTACGTATGGGTTTCGAGCCGTCCAAATCAGCAAAATGTCGATAGCGCGAAGAAAGGCGTGGATGAAGTAGCGAAAGTACAGCCCGTCCCATCCGATGATTCTGCAAGCAAAAAATATCATGACTTTTTTAGAACACACATAATCCGGACGACTCATTGTGATTTTTGCACAAAAAAGGTAAATCAGATCGTGAATTGTGCCAAAAACTTTAATTATTAACCAACGACACTATTCGTATACTAGTCACGTAAACTTCATTTATAAAAAAATCAATGCATTTGGCTTTCAGATCTGGTTTAAAGAAGTGGTGCAGTGTCGTAATTGCGGCATGGTTTGCCATAAGAAGTGTCAGGCGCGGTGCCAAGCGTCGAACAGCTGCGGCGCCGAGCCTCTCGCGACGATGGCGTTCGAGGCCGATGAGAGCGAGCCTGGCTCCAGCAGCACCACCGATTTGGGCCCCGAAATATCGCTTACGAGTTGCGAAGAAAACGTTCAGGTACTGGGCACTTATTAGGTCGATAAAGCCAAAAGCGGTTTATTCATAACGATCTAAAAGACGACTGATTACGATCAAACTCCCGATTACCCGATTGCTTTTCCAATGTTCAGTTGTAGCCGAAAGAAGCGGCAAGTGCTAACGAGTTTATCTTCGAGATTCGGGGACTGATTTTGGATAACGGAAAACGAACGAGTGACAGAGAAAGAGAATGTATTTTCGCATTGCTATTGCGAGATGCCTTGTTGGCCGAGCGAAGTCGGATGCAACGTGTAAAATGTAATTCATTTTTAATTAACAAATACGCGCGCGACGATATGAGCGTGCACAGATTTATGCAGATGTTTTACTAAATGGTACAAATGATAAATACTTTTAATCGGTGATCTCGAAATGTATACATACATAATCATGACGTTGAAACTAGTCAATCTTCTTTGCCTTTTTGCAACGAAAGAAGTGTAAAAGATGAATTATTTTTTTTCTCTTATCTCTATATAGAAATGTCGTGCGTGGATGCGAAGAGTAATTTTTATGAAACGTTTTAACTTCTAGTCAATGGCCAGTATTTATACGTATAGTAGTGAATTCGAGATTTTTAGTTTATTTTTTTTTTTTTTTTACGCGTGTAGCCGAGAACCGTCGAGAATTCGACTCGAGAGCGATCCTGGATACGCGCGTGCCTGGTGATAATGATGATACACATCGCCTTTAAATATATTCCTGTACATAAGCAAAAATTGTTAACTAAAGCATGATTTACTAATATTGTTGACAATAAAAAAACAAAAAACAAAGTAACGTAAAGAGTTGTATACCTCGCGTGGGTGGAGGTTTCTTTTGTAGGCTTACATTCCTTCTTCCCAACACGTTTACACAGAGACAGACACACATATCATATCACAATTTATACATATATTTAAAACGTTAAAATTTCAACACTATTTTTCTTTGATCCTTTTTTGATATGATATATTATTAAGAATGTAAATTTTCTAAACTGTATGATTTTTTCATAAATTCATTTATTAAATAAACATATTTTTATGACAACATATGTAAAGTTTTAAACATTTACCTTTCAGCATCAAAATTTGTAAAATAACAAATTGTAGTTTTATTGCGAATATAAACATTTTTTCTTGTTTTCTACAAATATAGTTTCTTCTTTTTATAAATTAACTTGTTTAATATTTCTCTATGCTTTGTTGATCGCGGTTTCAATGAACTGAGAAAACATTTGAAAAAAAAGAACGGAATGAAAATCCATTAATTCTCGCGTTGTTGAAGAGCGAGTTAGTTGACGATATAAGTAGAGTTGTAATGCAAAAAAAAAAAGAAAAAAAAATAAGGTGAAGAAAGAGAGAAAAAATGGGAGAGACACACACTAACCTGGAATTGTTGATATTGAATTAGGGCGCGAGTATGATGGCCGTGAAGGCCAGCATAGCAAACACACTCCTGGGCCTGAAGAAGGCCGGGAGCACGAGTTGCCTGGCACCGCCGAACGCCGGTGCTGGTCTGGCGTCGAGAAGCCTACCCCCAAGTCCCTGCGCATCCCGCAAGGTAGTGCCCGAAGCCACATGTTTGCTTCCGTGGAAGAGAAAGCGGCCAAGATCTCGTGACGACTTTGACGCTTCTTCTAATTGAGAAACGCGAGCTCTATTCTATCTCTCTCTCTCTAGCGCTCTCTCTCTCTCTCTCTCTCTTTTTCGACGTCTATTTTACTGCATGATTATTCTTTTTGTTATTATTATTATTATTATTATTTTATCTATCTATTTTAATTATTTAAATATAAACTATATCCAGATCTTTATTTGACTTTACGTGAGGCTAAAATTAACTGTGAGTCTCATTCAAAATTCGATTTACTTACACAAATCTGTTTTCTTTCTCTTTCTTTTTGCCTCGATTCAAATGTGCTAGCAATTTTAATTTATAATGAACGCGTGTCTATTGATGTTAAGGGGAGGCAAAAACAGCATAATCTCAAAGAATTTTCAAAATAAGTTTTAATTTATGTATAGTTGATATTTCTATAAAGTAATGCTTTTAATATTGATTAGTTTAATTTTTCTTTTAACTCGGGTGATACTTTTCATAATATAATTTCAGTATACTGTCAATGATAAAGTTCAAATTTTATAATATTGAAACCATTGAGCAATCACTTATTGAAAATAATTACTAATATTGAATAAATACTATAAGTAAGACAAACATGTCAATGTACATATATATTTAACGATTAAACAAAAAAACGGACTATTTTCTCTAAAGTACAAAAACCAGTGTATTTTTTGATAACAAATGTAATATTTTGAAAATAAAAATTACGATTCCTTGCTAAGAAACAAAACTTTTCCTTGTGATATGTACATAATCATACAATATCTGTACATTTTGTAAAAAGAAGTAGTTATAATTATTTATAAAAAAAAACTTATAGCTATTGCTTAAAAAAAAAAAAAAATTAAAAGTAATAATCTTGCTAGCTCCTCCTCTTAACGCTTGAGCTTAACTCGTCCATTAATGAAAATCTCATAATAATTATAATTAAGAAGCGGCTAAATATCTTGGCGTTTCCTCGTTTTCCTCAAAAAAAACTCTGCTTACACGCTGTTAAAAAAAAAAAAAAAAGAAAAAAAAAGTGCGCGACTCGTTGTTTTCTTTCCACTAAACACAGCTCGCCTGCTACTTACTGGCTTCCTTTTATTGCGATTGACCGACTTTGGTGCATAGCAGTGCATTAGCTTTGATAATAGAGGTGTGTGTACTATACGTGTGTGTGTGTATGTGTGTCTAAGAAGCTCGCTTGTGCTGTCTCTTTATGTCTATTTGTCTGACGTCTCACGTCTGTATCTGTACTGGCTGCATATTTAGATATATACATACGTAACTGCTTGGTGCGCTTATTTTTTTTTTGTATTTGGCTCTATACGCTTCGTTATGTGTCCTTTACATGCGCGTATTCACGCAGACACGTGGATGTAATCTTTGAGTGCAGTATAATAGGTAGTAGCAGCAGCAGCTTGCGCTTATAATAGCGAGAAAAGTTAGCGTAGCGCATCCTTTATACTTGCAAACACACACTCACATACAAACACTCACCTCTCGCTCTTCCTCTTCCGAATTCTTATGCAGTGCACCCCTTGCCTATACCTTCTACTACTTATATACTATATATATATTTTTTTTTTTTTGCATTATATAATTTTTATTGCCGTATGATTGATGAGTTTAGATTATAGTAAATTCCTATTTTTTTGTATTTATTATTAAATTTGTACTTGTATTTTGATTTTGTAGATTTTTATTCATGGTTTTATTTTGCAACACACATTTTAATAAAGTACTTTCTCGCACAACTAGTAAGTATTGTGATAAGTATATTGATTTATATGTGGTTGTTTATATTTTATTATTAGGAACTGATATTTTGGTGTTTGCTTTATATGTATTTTTAATAAGTTTTGTAAGCAAAAAACTGATAGCTAAGTTAATAGTGTAATCATTTTCTTTGCTATTTTTAAATCATCATATCAGCTTCGACTTCACAACATCACATTCATATTATTCATTAACGAATCTATCATTGTACTATTTTTAATTTTTATCTTATTAGTTTGATTTAATTTTTTTTTTATAACACATGTCGTTTATCCATAACCATCAACAAAATAACAATTACTGCGCACCATCTAAAATTAACACTATAAAAAGCTTAATGCCTAGCGATTAGTATCATGGTCACCATCATCATCATCATTATCGTCATCGTCGTCATCATCGAAAACATAAAAATAATATATATATATATATATATATATATATATATATATATATATTTATATTTATTT
>JAPYZE010000418.1:0-30941 GCA_030522805.1 Leptomastidea abnormis
ACACATACATTATTATAAAAGAAGTGATCGCTGGCGCAGCGCAAGGAATCACTAGCGAAAAAATAGCAAGTACGCGCACACGTGTGAACGCGGGGGACGGCTACGTAGCGTATGGCGTCACCTACTTGTAAAACTTGCGCTCGCGCGATGCGTACGTATATATGTGTGTGTGTACATGTATATCTGTATCTGTGCGTAAGCGTATATATATGTACATACAAGCAAGCAAGCTATATGGTGAGTTAAGTAAACCAGGCCGAGGCGGCCGAACAAGTTGGGCTGGCGCAAGTTCAAGGCAGCAGCAGAAGCAGCATCCGTACACTGGCCACACTGGCCTTCCACACACACTCGCTTACTCTTCTTGGAGCGAGTATATATCTATATACGAGTGTCCGGGTGGTCCATACGCAGCCCGGTTTCGTGTCTATATACGTTGACTGAGATGATCAAGAAGAACAAGGAAAAGATGGTATAGTGGTAGAGACACGGTAACGACGATCGATTCGTATGTTTTTCTTTTTTTTTTTTTTGTATTTGAGGTTTAGCTGTTCCTGCTTTTCCATACAGAGCTAAGACTATGTAGGAAAGTGCGTGAGATGAGAGGATTTCTGCTACGGTTAAGATTGATACTTTGCTACTGTTATATGCTGTTTTGATGAGAGGATTTATTTTTCTTAGATATGATCGATTTAAATGGTTTGATGTGTGATCGTTAAATTTTAGATTTTGGTTTTGAATTTGTTAATTGTATTTTAGCTTGAATTGATATATTAGTTGATACATTTTTTTAATTAGATTTATTATATTTATTTATATTATTTGATAAAAAAAAATTGTTTAATTAAGGTAAGTAGTTCATATGACCTTGAACAAATACCACAATAATAAAGATATGTTCTGTATTTACATCAATTCAATTGTTTCATAAATTCAAATAAATGACCTAAAGATAAACAAGAAAAATAAATACAATAAAAATAAAAACACGTAATATCATTCTCATACATCAACCATATCACCGCTAAATTAATCGCGTTCCCAAAGCTCTAAAATCGATCAACCACAGTAAAAAAAAAGTCAGTCAGCTCATAGATACATCCAGGTAAGGCGTCGTCAAACCTCGTCATTCTCCGCCAGAAAAGAAAAAAAAAGAAGAAGAAGAAGAGCCAAAGAGCTCAGAACTAAACGACGACATTTCTGTTTACTCGTGCCATTTTATCGAAGATGGGAATGATGGGGACACATACACGCATACGATGTGTATGTATGTATGTGCGCGTATAGCATTAAACAGTCCGCGTCGCAAGCTTACGGTATCTCTCTCTTTCTCTTACATAGGTTTTACCGATGGCAAAGACTATATAACTACTACTGCTTTAGTATATAGCCACTGGCTATTGGAACTAAGCTTATAAAATGTATATAAGTACCATACGTTCGCGTTTAAAATACGCAACTAGATTTTTTTTTTACTTCTTTTACTTCTTTAACTTCTCTCTTTATTTTTCATTCTTAGTTAGTCTAGCGGTACAGATTTAAACTAGACGCCAACTGATTTATGCTGCGGCTAAACGCGAGATTGGTATATATATTGGGAGGGGTTTCATGTATGTATGTATATGTATGCACATATATGTGCGTAAAACTGTTGTTTATTACCTTTCTTTGGCTTGTAACAAGTCTGCACTGATTAGTTTGCTTGATCTACTCTCTTTCTCTCTTTTCGTATAGGTATATACTGGGTTTAAAAGTGTCACGTGAATTAATTTATCCCCTCCCCTCTCTTTTCTTTACTGGAATGCGAATGATATACCATGGGGTCCTTGAATTTATCGTTTCTTGCGACCGCGAATTTTTTTTTTTTTTTTAATTTAATTTGTTGTCGCGTGAGCATCGTTTTTGACCTGCATTCATTTTCACACGGAATAATTAAACACGCGATAATATTTGTGGATGCGATTGGAATATATTGTGCGTTCAGATACTTGCAGTGCGAATATTGTGGGTATTTGGATTATTGTGGGGATTATTGATTTGAAATGAAGATGAATGAAATTAAAGATAATGTTTGAGTTATCGTACACTTACGTAAAACGTTTAGTTTGAGGAATTTACTCATATATGTGTAATAAGTCTCTTATGTGTCATCCTACTTTTTTTTCGCACTTCAACGGCAAATTTCATTAATGTCAATGGGCTATGAGAGAGAAAAAGAGAGAAAAAGAAAGAGAAAGAGAGAAAAAGATATCGTATATCGCGATGGAAATTCATGATGTGCAGGCTAACTGTAAGGCCAATCGCAGGAGTGTATGGTAATTTTTCATAACAACAGTTATATGGTGTGTGTGTGTGTGTGTATACTATATCTACGGAAAAACGCATATATTTTTCGGGATTAACGGATGTTTCGTTTTAGTCGTATCGAAAAAAAAAAAAATAAATAAACGACTACTCATTAATTGATTATCGTCGACTACGTTTTTCTTAAATTTTTAGTGAAAAAATATCAAAGCTAACCGACTTTAAATGATATGCAAGTGATTATAAAGATCCATTACCCTTTTTTTCTTTCTCACTCTCTTTTCATCTCTCCAAAAATAAATCGGGTTTTTAAGACCTCGGTTTAATAATACACCTTACTTGTAAAGATATAGCTGTGAAAAATCAAGGTTGTATATCTATATACCTTTTTTTTTCGTGAGAATGCAAGAGAGTTGAGAGAATCTCTTAAGAGAGATGTATGTATATTCCTTATACCTCGTGACTTGATCTCCAATACATATCTTAAAGAAGAGAACGAGGTGAAAGTAAGAAGATCAAAGTCTTGTAAAAATAGGGGGGAGGGCTGAGGAGTTCTCTGATTCAACATAGCAGTTCATTTTTTTATTCTCACACTGCAGAGACTGTACGTCGCCAAAACCTTTTTTTTTTTACTTACTGCTGTTTGTATTTTTTTCTTGATAATTTGTATACATGTTTTCTCTATACAGAAAGGCACGATAGCTATGTTAACAAAACGTTGGCTTCGCAATCCACGGGTTGTGGGTTCGATTCCATCAAAAATCAAGTTATTTCGTGTAATTTCATTGGCCGAAATGAACTCAATAGAGTTGAAAAAAAGGCTTTCAAAATCAACAGTATTTAGTCCTCTACATATTGGACATGTTCGTTGAATGCTTAAATAATTTTTTTTTTGCTGATTCTCAAACACTTGATAATCTATATACATGTATTCGTCAATTAAACAATTTATTTTTCACAAATTCTCGAGCGATCGCTGCAAAACGTCGCCGACCTTATCGTGATTTTTGGTGGAGAAAGTGTTATAAATTTTTGGAACTTGCGCGATGTTTGGATTTACATGTATACTTCACCGTGTTTATGTTTAAGTGGAGAGCTTGATATTTGGTATGCAGTACTGATATACTAGCGTCAATGTTTAAATTAAAATTGATAAAGTTTTTAATACTTAAAATAGCTAGAGGCTAATTAGACAGTTTAACTATTCATTTAAAATTTTTTTGAATATTATTTGTGAATATAAAAAATTAAATTAAAAAATAGTGTGTGTCTAACATAAGAAAGAGTTCAACCAGTGAAAGTTCTGTAATTATAATTTGAACTAAATTACTTGATCATCAAGCACTTAAAGCAATTTTTTTTTAAATAACACCTAATATATATAAAAAAAAAATTGATTCTTCTTTTGATTCCATATCTTCAAAGCCTGTTCACTTTCATCTCAGCTCTAATCACCAAAAAAAAAAAAAAAATAATAATAATAATTGAAAAATCTCGCCATTAGGAATCGAAAATCGCACAATTATATCCCTTTTCACATACACTTACAAACCACATTTATCAAAAAATTCAACATTTAAAAAAACACAAGAAAGAAAAGGGGGGAGAGAGAGAGAGAGAAAAAGTCAGACGAGAAAGTGGAAGTTCTGACGTTGGTAGGTATGCTACTATACACACCAACAGCAGCAGCAGCAGCAGTAGTAGTAGTCTGTCCTCCTTAGATCCGTATCCGTTCAGACTTACTCGAGAGGCTCTAGGCAATATGCGGTTCTCTGTGGTTGATAAGAAGCTACGTTTACCTCTTCTTGGATCATTGATGACCATTTACGGTATGGTGCAATGAATGGCTTGAATGATTTTTCACGGACGAGTTGTAAAAAGCTTTTGCGGTTTAGATTCTCTTTGAATTTTATTCGTTCGTTTTTTTCTTTCTTTCTTTGATTGGCTTTTAGATATATTAATAGGATCTTTGAAATGATAGGCTTTGGGATTACCGAGTGGTATTATTACCGATTAAATTGATGGTTGATGAGGTATGTTGATGGATCAATCAAAGTTGGCGAACAATTTTATCAAATTAATAGTGGTTTGGATAAAAGGTTAATTAGTGGATTTTTTAATTATTATTAAAGGTGCAATAATTTTGCTTTTTATATAATGAGATTATTTTCTTTTTTTTTTTTATTATGTTTCGTACGTCATTCAATAAATTTTCTCATTATGGTTATTGTCAGATTTCAAAATGATTTTCTCTTATGAAAATGAAGACTACATTATTCTGAAAATTCTATTGCTTTTACGTCAATGTAAAGTTCGAAAATTCGAAAGTGATCGGTACCACATTCACGTAGTGCAATAACACTTGAATTAATATTTGCATACTAATTTTTGTATTAAAAGTAACTCTCGGTGAAAGTAAGTTATATTGATCACAAATTAAATTTCGAATGGAATTAATCGATATATGTTTGTGTATGTGAACGTGTATGTGCGTCGCATTTTTCACGTGCAGTGGAGACTGCGCGTCGCCAAAAAATATTTTTTTTTATTTCAGTGGTCACTTATTGCATTGATATTGTGTTTCATTAATGAATACCAAAATATTTTAAGACCTTTTTTTTTAATGCAGGTACAGTTATTTTGCAATGTGTACAAATTATTTTTAGCTTTTTTAAAAACTTATTAGTAATTAAGTTAATTATTGATAATGAAATTAATTATAGGTATAATTCAACAATTGTTAATATATCCAAGAAAGTTATCAAGCTTAAACGAAAGCAATTCAATAAAAAATAAATCTTTCTATAACGAGAGCTGCTAATAACAGCTGTAAATAATAAATTATAACAATTTTAATCAGAGCAAAACACTTCAATCAAAATCAGGTTAATCCTTTCGGCATCCTTTGCATTCAAGTATATTCTCCTCATATACTATATAGACGCATATATACATATACGCTATATTAAGTTATAGCTAGTAATTATGCGCGCCTAGTGATTCTTGCATCGTTCGCTCTAATGATTCATCGTATATACGATATGATGATGTGCTTTTGTTCTATACGCACGATTGCTTTAATGAAACAGTAGTACACAAACCGGTCAATTTTTTTTCTCCTTTTTTCTAGGACAGCCTAGTTTTTTATTTCTAATTCGATTGAAAAATTTTAATTTTCTTTTTGATATATCGATCAAATTTTGCGAAATCTCGTGTATAGAATTACTTAGTCAGAAACTCTATGAACTACCTAAGATGATAAAGACTAGTATTCGATATAAGCAAACTTCGTTCGCACAGAACACTTGGTAACTGTACCTTTTATGACGTCTACTGTTATGTTCAATGCATATGTTTCCGCGTGGCCGGTCTAAGACCTTAATGAAATAGCGCTGTTCTCATTTTCGTATGCTATATATTGGTGTTGGTGGAACAACATTAATCGAGTACCAATATCCATTTGTGTCCGCCTCGATGATATATGGTATAGCCTATTTATTTTTCGCTTGTCAATTTATAGATTATTTTGAATGGAAGAAATAAATTTATATTTGAAATAAATATATTATATATTGTGTGTACGTGTAATGTGTTTAATGAATTTAATTCAAAAATTTATATCCTAGGTATATACACAGATACATTTTTTTTTAATTAATATTCTGAGCATAAATTGATGTATTATATAAGTTGATGTAGGTTCAAAATTCTTAATTGATGAGTATCAATTGATATGCGTCTCAAGTACACACGTGTAGAAAGACGTCATTGATAAAATTGAAAGTTACCAGTCAAATTCATAAAGAGAGAGAGAACGATTATGATTTATATTTTGAATTAAAAAAGAAAGATTATTTTATCAATAATTCTTAGCAAAAATAATAAACCAAAAGAAAGTTTTATTGTAATAATTTAGTACGTTCTATTTTGATAAATTCTAAGTATCATAAATTATGTCAAGATAAATTTTCTTATAATTTTTTTGCTTGGACCTATTTAGCATAGAACTTTATGTATCAAGATGTAAAATCATGAATAGCGATCTAACGGTTGTTAAGGATAAGTATCAACGTACAATTTTAAACTTAGTTCTTCAAGTGTTTGTAAAAAAAAGAAGAAGAAAAAAAAAACTTTGTGTGAAAAATGAAAGTCATCAACGATATAAAATAAAAAAAAAAAAAGACCAAGTGAAAACGTCTTGAAATGTTTCGTCAGTCTAGATCTATCACTCATGGAATATAATGTATAATATAACATAAAAGAAAGTTGGAATAACAGATGATTCACATTTGTTACAGTAACAAGTCTAGATGCTTTTTTTTTTTTTATTCCAAATTAAAATGAGACTACACGGCTTTTTTTATTTTTGTTCATTAACATAATGTATATTTATCTATGCAAACTTATATCTCGATCTTTTATCTATAATCTTAGTAACATTAACTTTCATCTATGCTAAAAAATAATTTCATTCTAATCAAAACTAATATCCGCCGATAATCAAACGCGTATCGGAAGTTATCCCACCCCCTTCATCTATCAAACAAAAAAAATCATCAAACAATTTTTACAATAAAAAAAAAATTAGTCAAACTAAGCCGTTAGTTCTCGCATAATCCATCCAACTCGCCAAAAGGATAAGAGGAAGCAATATAGGTATATACAGAGTCCCATCGAGATCGTTCGCTCGAGCATGTATACCAAAGAGAAGGTGAGTAGCAGAGCGTGCGGGGGGGCCTTGACCTGGCCTCGATCGTTCTCTCCTGCACCAACACCACCGCCAGCAAGTTCACTCTCGCCGGCAGCAGCAGCACGCGCGCGCGCGCAACGAGGAAAGTGTTCCGGCTCCATTGGCTTTATAATATGACCAATGTGTGTATTTCATGGGCTGATTTTTTTTTTCTTTTTTTTTTTGGCGAATGATTTTTTTAAGATGGAATATAATATGCTTGTGGGAATTTTTGTGTTCAAGATGATTATGCTGATTATGTGTATGTTGGAAAAAGGTTGAGGATATATTATTGTATGATGTTGGATGATTGTAGGGGTCACGATTTTTTTAGTTGGGTTGATATGTATGGAGTTTAATTTTTATTGTTAGTGGGCTATTTAATTGAGAATTTTAAGAAAAGAATTCAGAAATTATTTTTATGTTTATCCAAGTTTATGGAGTAAATTAATATATTAAATTAAATAATTTACATTTATTCTATGTAAAAATAAAAATGTATAAATATTTTAAGTACAGAAGAAATAATAAAATTAGGATAAAAAAATAGAGGTTGACTAATAGCGTGAATTTAAGTTTACTGCAAATGCTATATGTTTATAGGAAGTATTAAAAAAAAAAAAATACTAACAAATTTTGACCAACACACAAGTAGGAAAAGTTTATATTTAAAGCCATTTGGACACTCTATTGAATGTATTTAGGCAAGGCAAAATTCGCGCAGTGACTTATTTAACAATTGCCAGTAATTGAACCCACGACCTGTAAATTACGAAGCCAAGATTCTACCAACTAAGTCATTGCAAATCTCTGTTTATTAATTTTTTAAATATATACTCATACTGACAATTATTTATTCTTATCCAGCATATTGTTTTAAAAATTATAAGGTATAATATTATAAATAAGTCTTACTATACTCGCCCGTTACTACTTAAATAGATTAATAATAATATTTTAAATATTTACACTAAATAATTATTATATTGATCATGACTATCTGATGTCCAATTGTTTATTGATAAAAATATATTTTAAGACTGTTAATCTTTTTTATAGTACTAACAGTCGTAAAAACTCAGCTATATTTACTACGCGAGAACAGTCGCACGTGTCGACGATAAAACTTTATTTTTTTTTTTTTCACTATTGATGCAAAACGAGGATCACCAACCACTGAATCAAGAGAAAGTTCAACTTATCGGACGTTTCTATACGTTGGCACGTTCGAAGAAGAGAAAAAAAAATGATACTCGCAAGGAAAAGAAAGATATGTTGAAATAGAAAAAGAATCGAGTGTTTGACGTCACGCATAGAAAATCTCTTTATATCAAGATTGTCAATATACCTATTTCTATCCTAACGCGAAATCGGTATGTGTTTGAAAGAATTTATTCGCTTGTTTCGATAATCAGATAAAATTAGAGGTACTTCACCTCTGACTAATGTTATTACCATTCATACAATCGCTAATTGAGAAATTCATCGATATTATTACATTTTCAGAAATACAAAATCTAATAGCTGGTAATAATAATATTTAGCACTTTCAAACAGTATACATCACAAATAATTTACATAACAGCACAAAAAAAGAAAAAATAATAAAAATCAAAATCCATGACAGCTAATAGCGTCAGTAAAGTAAGTAACAATCTTGTAACGACCGAGTAACCAATGAAGATACAAAACACATTGACAGACAGCAAAGTCTTAGTCTTAGCGCTTTGGCAAAGCGTTTGCTTATACACATCTACATCGTATATCGGGAAAGATAGTCTTTGAGGTCAGTCAGTCAGTCAGTTAGTTTGTGAGGTGCGGCTGGCTGGCTGGCTGGCTCTTCAAGACAAGTTATACTCTCTTCTCTCGAGGACGCTCACGTTCATTCTTTCCCGCCTCTACAAAAGTAGCCGGCAGTCAGCCAACTAACTATATATACATATACACATTCCATTGAGGCAGTGGCACCGTTACGCGAACGCGCGCGCGCGCGTAAGCGAGCTTCTCCCGCGCCATCGGAATACATTTGTTTCCGATCTGACTGTCCGGTTTCTTCGTCTTAGCCCTTACTGCTATAGCAGCGATCAGCTTGTTGGCTCTTGCGGATTTATGCGACGCCCGCTCAGTTACTCTCATTGCTACGTCTGTGGTTATTAATCGTGGGAAAGGTGTATCGCATGTAAGTGCAGTATATTTATATACTGTTTCTTACTGTGATTTAAAAGGGGAGATTTTTTTTTAAATTTGCTTTTTGGTTGAATGCTCGTGTTTTTGAGTTTTTTTTTGGATAACTTTCCCTTTTGAAGAAATTTTTTTGAAAATATAAAAAGAGGCTGATGGGTGTGGTATATATATTTTATTACTTTTTTGTATAAAATAGATGATATAGGCTAATGAAGCGAAAGTTTTATATAGTTGAAAAGAAATGTTATTGAAGAAAATTTGGTTGTTGGAAAATCTATTGATTTTTATCTGTAATGGATCTATGATGGGTTTTTCAGCTTAACGGAAATTGGTGTTTCTTGTCGTTGTAAATTTTGTCTGAGGTTGTACGGATGTTACTACTTAATGTTTGACTTGTTATGATGTTGTAAAAATTAATGATTTCATTATAATAATAAGTTAAGATTTGTTATTATTTTTGTTGTTAATAATCAAAATTTTAAGTTCATAAATTAGATAAATTTTAATTATTATAAAAAAATGTAAAAAAAAATATTTATACTTCATAAATGTTATTTAACAAAAAAATACCTTTACATTCAACAGAAACTTTTAAACTTTACTTTATTCATTTAACAGCTATTACTTTAGAAACACTTATACCACCTATTCTAATTAAAGTAAAAGTCGTACAATTAACATTAAAATTTTAATTTATTTCAACGAAAACACGAGTCGCGAAAAAAAAATCATATAAACAATTTTAAACAACTTTCATTGTCACGTTAAGTTGTTCCCATTTTCTACGTAAAAAAAAAAAGAAGTCGAATAGAGCATATAATGCTTGGCGCCAATGACCCAGAAATGCCTAACACGAACATTTATCTTAAGTCTTTACTTCGTCGTAGTCGTCGTCGTTGTCGTAGTCAAAGCTACGTGTGAAACTTGTGTAATTTCTCAAATTACCGCATGAAAAGAATACCTTGATACACACATACACACATACACATATAAAATTTTTTGTACGGTCATGAAAGTTATATATACTAAATATCTAGGTGTATATGATATGACAATTATTACTTGATTATCCAGCAAATTTACTTAATTTAAAGTTCATTTATTTATTTCTCTTTTTTTATTTTATTTTTTTTTTTTTATCATCACGTAAGAGAAAACTTAACACATTAAAACTTTATCCTTAATTCAACTTAAGATAAATCTCATCACTGACTTTGCAATACTCACTTAATTGCTTAAATTTAAATAGCACGACAGAGAGAAAAAGAGATTACGAATCATCCAAATAAACTATTTCATTCTAAGAAAACTCACATTCGACTCAATTAAAATATATTTTTTTTTTTAATCAAACTCTCCGTAACATTATTGTATCCTACCCCTAACATTAATTATATTTCTCGCTCGTTCCGTAAAATGATTAGCAGAAAAAAAAAGATCTACACACGTCTGGATAGCGTATGACACAGAAAATCGAGCGTTATTCGCAAGCATTGAGAATAGTAGATTACGGTATATACATACATACACACAGATGTGCAATATATATAAAGTAAAAAGAGAAAGGAGCTATTAAGATCGTCTCTCTCTCTCTCTCTCTCTTGCGATGATCATTAGAAATGAAAACGCGTCAATCAAACGTATGTATATGAATACACACTAAGAAATTAAGTCATCGTCGCGGTGCATTTTGCTTTCTTCCTTGCATATATCTTCCTTCTTCCCCCTTTTCCACTTGGTGACTCTTGTCTGCTATATGTTTCAGTATACATATACCTATGGTACGCAGCGCACGCTTCGCGTGAAAATTTGTGGGTCAGTTATACGGATTGCGGACTACTCTCGAGTCGAGGACTTCTTAACTTGGCGTCCCCTTAACTTACATTGAGAATAGAACATTACAAGAGTTTGACTCTTTTTTTTTCACACCTTTAACTATATCCTATAGAATAATTTCGATTGGTATAGGTAAATTCAAGATGTTCAAATAAGCTATTACTTGAATTCCAATGATGATATCAGACATTGTATGTATAGGTACATATTTTTCCGGGAATGAAAATATTTCTTATAATGTATATCTGATCTTAGTTAAATTAGCATATCGTTAAGTGTCCTCTAGCTAAATGTACATATAAATTCACCAATATATAAAGAAGAAGAAAAAATAATCTCTCTAGTCCAAGCGATAAATAACTTGCAACTTTTACTACCAATTGGATATGGATATGTTATACTGACTGCCTAATTTCTACGTAAACTTAAACGTTGTACATTTACTACTTTCACGTTGCCCAAATAGTAAATACAGACACATATATACACACACACGTTTGTTGGTTGGTTGTTTCGGTCGAAAGTCAATTAGCATTGTTGAACAAAGGAAATCGGTAATGAAAAAAGAGAGAGGATATACAAAAAAAAAAAGAAAAAGAAACATCGATGCATTGACGTATGGGTTACCTAATTGCTTGGTATATTGAGTTGAGCGGAAAGTGAGACTCTTGGATAACGTTCCGCTATATACCAAGTACAGTGGAATCTGGGCCAAAGACTTTGACTGACTCGTTAACGTAACTCTCTCAGACTGCCCTTTTTTTTTTTTTTTTTTTTAAGAGAGAGGATAAACGGCCCTTGGTATGCCTGTATCCGGCGTTTTTTTTGGAGCGTAATTTTAAGTCGTGGTTATATTTTTGGTGAATATAAGTGTGAGTGTGCTAATTTATCCCTTGATGTGTATGTATGTGTATTGCTGTAAATCTTGGGGATATGGTTGTAAAATTTAAGGGCACGTGTTACTTTTTTTTTTTTTTGGAGAACGAGACAAGAAGAGTTGAGTGATCGAGATGCACCTGCATCGTATCTGCAGTTTTGTTGGTCATTCAAAAAATTGAGAAAGTTATCTTTTGGAATTTGTACTGGATTCCAGGGTTATTGGTGTATTTATATTTCTTTTTTTTCATATTGAAGAAGTGTAACTGATAAAGTATGATTTTCTTACTTGAAGATGATGGATCTTTTGATATTTTAATTATTATTATTAAGGGTAATGTTAATTTATATGGCTATCTTTTTTTTTCGTTATATGTAATTTTGATTTTTCAAACAAGGTATTTTTGGACAATAAATTAGAATTTTCAATAAATTAACGGATAAAGTGTAAATTTAAAAAAAAATATATATTTCTTATATACCTACATATATTTTTTTTTCTTTACCTGTAAGGCAAAGAAAATTTCTTAAATTCCAAAGATTTTACAGAATTTTCAATATGTAGGTCACGATGAATTTTTTTATTTGTCGAAATCGATATAAGGTATATACGTATATTATATCGTTTGTGAGCGCTTTATAATAGGATATAACTTTGAAAAAGGCATTAAATTACATTATACCTCTCAAAATATTACGGATATCACGACACGATATTTTGAAACGCGATAAATCAAGAATATAATTTTAAAAAACTTAGCGGCAAAGTAGCCGATATACATTTCTTTTTTTTTAAGCCGAAACCTTACTCACACACAGTCGGCAAGCCTAATAAGGTATCGAAAAAAAAATGAAAAAAAGAAAAAAATTAAGAATATCAAGTCCCTCAATGAATCTCTGCCTCATTATACGATTGCCTTCAAAAGCCAATAACCAGTAGTGGTCGTTCGTGTCCCAGCTTATACCGTTTTACAATCCGACACACACACACACTAAGAGTATCGCCCATATAATAACGCGTCTTTTTCTCTCTGTCCTCTCTAACCGTTTCATTCATAAATCCCGCAAGTGCCGAATCTGGCTGTCACCTAGATAATCCACATACTTTCCTTGGATGCTGAGAAACAAAAAAAAGCCGACTGATTTTGCGTATATAATATGAGAATCAGAAACGATTCTGTAGCATAAAATTCTGGATTATCATCTTGAGACCTGTAAAAAAGAAAAAAAATTAAATTAGGGGAAAGTAGAAGGACGAGAAGTCATGTTTGAAATTTCGCTGCATACGTACGTAGTGTATTTGCGTGATAATTTATCCCTTACACGTGGCATTTACAAGTGAAAATAATGACGAAGGCTTTGGTGTTATTCATGTCTCTGTGTATAAGCCCGCTTATTTTACCAACCTGAGAGCTTTGGATTTATGCGTTCTCGTGATGATACGCAGTATCGTATTTATCATTGGAGAATTTTATAACAACCTTGAGACATCGTAAATTTAAAAAAAAAAATTTGATCTTATGTTGTTGTGTTCGCTTTCAATTTTTGCAAAAAGATTTAATGCTTAAGGAGATGCTCGAAATTATGGTTTCTGGTATGATTGAAAAATTATCAAATTTTATCATTTAAAAAAAAAAGAAGTTTCAAATCAAGTAAAATTAGTAATGTCAATGTGCACAGCATCCAAAAGTCTTATGAAGATTAGAAAAAAAAATCAAAAAAAGTGTTCGATTTATCGCTAAAACACTCTTTAATTTTTCACGAGCATTTTCTAGCTGGCAAATACAACTTGCATTTATTACGATACTTCTGAGTTGTACATGAAATACATGTTTGAGATTAAATAGTTTTGATTTAGACATCTTAAATGAGACTTAGTTGTCGGAGCACTGGTTCAGTAATCCATAGATCGTGGATTCGATTACCGGTGTACATTAACTGAGTCGTTGCTTAAGACCTTATTCCAAAATACACTAAAAAGAGTGTGAAAATGGTTTAATAAAATTAAAAGTTTATTGTGAGAGTTTGCTTGGTCTTCACTAATAGTAGATAGTTACTCTGATTATTATTTTCTGCCAAATTAACAATTAAAAAAGACATATAATTTTTTTGTTAATTGGAAAAAGTTATTTGTCTGTTGATCAAACAACGAGATACTTTTGTAGTTCTTTTTAAACTTATTAAGATTTATATTTAATTATTCGATACCTGACAAATAGACGTGCAGCTGTCTTAATTTATCTCAGAGTCACTTTAATCTAATTTAATTTGAAATACAACGCATTACAACACAATGTTTACTTATAGAAGCATAATAAGCAATCATATCTAAAAGAAAAAAAAAATATATAATTGATTATCTACATCATACTTAAAACCACATTTGCTTCAAATTTGCATAGTGCAACCATCATATAATATATATCCCATCAATTACCAAAGGTGTGAAACTACCACAATGCTTTATTACAGCAAATTGAAATATTCCAACGGAAACAATCAAAGCATCATTACCATTTACGTCCACCTAATCGTGAATGAAAAAGACAGAGTCTGTATATCTGTATATATATGCATGTATACTCGCATTCAATTTGAATTCACGCACGTGCCACTCGCCGGCGGCTACTACTATTACTACTACTACAACTACTACACTTGGGATTTCGAAAATTTACCTACTATACCATATACTCGAGGCAACTTTTTCCTTTTTTGCATTTTATTTACACAACGACTTTCTGTCTTGGCCCCGCGACGCATCTCGAGTGAGGGAATCGACACAGATTTTTCTTTTTTTATTTTTTATTATTTCCGTTGAGGTTTCTATATGGGCGTGGAAGGCCCTCCAGGCCTTATAGAGGTGCCTTATTAAGTGTTTTTGGAAACTAGTAAGAAAATGGGTGATTGATAAATTATTGGTGTAATGTGAGACTGGGCTCTTAGTTATTTTTAAAATATGTATGGGTTTTTTTTTAAATTTTTTTTTTTTAAATGCATGGGAATAAATTTTGTTTGACAGAATAAATCATTAATTAATATGTAAATTGTAATATCTCGTGAAAGATGATAAGAAAACGTTAACGACTAAGTACTGCTTTATGTCATTTCATATTAAAAGGAAGAAGAGTATAGGAATGATTGGTATTTTTATATGTTCTGCATAAAATAGACGTAACTTTACAGATGATTATTATAATTATTATTGAGCGAAATTATTGTCGTTCCGATTTCTAAAAATAGATTTAAAAGAGGACAGTTGACGTTTAACGTTCAGTTTTATAGAATCGTTTCGTGACATTTTTTTTGAAAGCCTTTTTTTTTTAATGAAAAAAAAAAATTTGTAGATCTAAATGCTTGTTACAAGTGATATTTTTTTTAAATATGCAAATAATTGAGTATTGTATCTGGTGTTTAAGAAAAAAAAAAAAAAATTAAGAATTTGATTTTGTTCAAAGATATTTATTACCGTTAACCTTCAAAGTTTTTTGAATATTAAATTAAATTATTTTTTTCTGGGCTAATGAGTTTCAATATTTATGAGAAATGTAATAGTTTCTATCAAATATTTTTAAGAGTTTCACACACATATTTTCATACACGAATTTTTTTTTAATTTTTACGTCAAGCCTTATAATAATCATCATCAATTTTTCAATTTTTTTTTACTTACATTAAACTAGTAAAAGTGAATGGCAAATTCATACATTTACTCAATTCCTCTAACTACAGATTTCCGCAATCTTATCAATCAATCTCATTCATAAAAAAAATCAACCCACAAACACCTAGTTCACCTAAAAAAAATTTTTTTCAACTAAACAGGCATTTGAAAGTTAAGGTGGTCTATTCGTCAAAGGTGGTCTTTAATCGTTTAGGCTCCACCTTAAGAGAGCCTCATCTCGTTGTCCAGCAAGCTCTCGGCCTCCAGGCAAGAGAAGGAAAAAGAAAGAGTATGTAGCGAAGAGAAAGAGCAAGCATCGCGATGCTCCTCCAAAAAAAAGGCAGGAGCGAAACGCGAAAGGAGGCAGCGGTAGGAGGAGGAGGAGGAAGAGAAGAAAAAAATTGAGGAGAGCACACTGGCGGACACGAGTGAGAGAGGCCGAGGAAGAAAGCGGACTCTTCGGGGTAGAGGGAGGGAGGGAGGGGGTAGGGAGGCGAAAAAAAAAGAAGGAGAGGAGAGCATCTCCCTGGCCTTTGGACTGTGTACACATGAAGCAGCCGGTGGGCACACATCCAAAGAGCCAACTTAAGGAGGTGAGAAGGGGGATAGGGGGGAGTCGGCGGAGAAACAGCAGCAGCAGCAACAGTAACAGCAGCGAGGAAGCGAGCGACGTTGCGGCGGGCGACATGAAGAGGAGCTCAGGCACGCATGTATATACATACATACATACACACTTACCCATACATATGAGGACGCTTGGGGGGCCAGAGGTAAGCCTGCGGGAGGAGAGCCAATAAGCAGCTGCCGCTTTGGTGGGGGCCATCAAAATTTCAAAAACGTACGCGGACCCCTTTCGCGTTCAGGGATAAAAGCCAGACTCGTGATTCTTTCGGCCAGTGCCGATACGATCGTCATCGTTGTCGTTCAATATATACATACATATATATTGTATACACAATAACCTACCTTGTGTTTTGTGTGTCCGAGCCGAGCCGCAGCTCCGAGTTCGAGGAAATATTTAAAAAAAAAAAAAAAAAGTAGCGGAGTTCGCGTGCTTTTAAGAGACTTTTGTTGGTGAAGACTCTCTGTGCGACGTAAAGATATAATATAAATATATCAAGATGCTGAAATTCGTGGTTGTTTGCGCCCTTGCTGCTACTTGCGCTTTTGCTGCACCAACTCAAGAACATCAAGCTTCAATTTTGGAACAAGCTTACGATGTGTATAGCTCATGCTCCGGAGAATCGGATATGGCTGTGTGCCTTAAACTTAAGGCCCTTGGCTTTGTCGATCGCGCTGCACGCTCTGCTGAGATCGATGTTGTCGATGGACTTAAGATTGTACAGAATGAGGAAGCTAAGGCTAACAGGTGAGGCATTAAAATTTTTTTATTTTTAATTTTTTTTAAATTAAATTAAAAAAAAAAATTAAATAGTAAATTTAAATAATTATAAATTAATATATTATAATTTTTGTTCTACTTTAATATATCAAAGAAAAAAAAATAATCATTAAATTTTATTCTCAAACTTAAACTCGAAACAATAACATTTTCATCTCAATATAAAATTATAAATCACCATAGTCATATTACTCAATTGAAAATAGTGAAAGCAAATTTTCACAACAAGCAACATCAGTAGTAGTAGTAGTAGTAGCAGCTAATAATTCGTGTACATTCAGGTTTTATTACAGCATCCGTTGGGTATATAATAATAAGATAAAAAGTAAAACTTGACGAAAAATCGTGTGCTCTTTTCGCGTGCATTCTATCTTAAAGCATTAGAAAGAGAAAATTGTATATAGTAAGATAGAAAGGTGAGGGAGGAGAGAGAGTAGGGATAAGAAATGCAGGCGGGTGGAGGAGAGAGATAGAGAAAGATGATTATCTAAGCGCGGGAGAGATACATGGAAGTAGCGGGAAAGTGAAGGATCGTGCGCTATTACGCGAAAATTTTAAACGCGAAGGCGAGAGTAATATTTTTAGTATCGCTTTCATTATCAATTATTGAAATTGATCTTGAAACAATTAAATAATAAATTAGAAATTTCATAAATTAAAAAAAATTTAATTATCAATGAATACAACATACTTTATTTTTATTTAATTTTCTTTTTTTTTTCAGCCGTGCCGACAATGCCCGCTCATTGAACGACGTTGAGGCATCCCTGCCCACCGAGCTGGAAGCCCGTGAAGCCGCAGTTGACGAGGCTCTTCTTGACAGGACCGCCCGTTTCCTTTCCACCCACACAGTCGAGCTCAGCCTTCCCGAGGAAGTATCCCGCTCATTCGACGAAGGTATATATCAATAATCATAATATATCCTCTCACTCACACCCATTACTCATCAAAAACATCCGTCAACAAGACCACACATCCTTCTTATATACAAATAAAGAAAAAAAACAGGTCATTAAAATCTCAACATGATGATATCGTACTTTTTTTAATCTCTCTTGACCCACATTTCACTTGACCCCATCCCATATCATCAACCATATGACCAACTACTCTTTATATAACCGATTTCTTTTTCTAATTTACAGCTCGTGGCAAAAAGAAGAAGATCGTCAAATCTCTCCTGCCGATCTTACTTCTCCTGAAACTTAAGGCTGCTGCTCTAATCCCAATTGCTCTTGGTGCCTTGGCACTACTTGCATTCAAGGCTCTGGTCGTCGGCAAGATCGCTTTGATCATCAGCGCAGTTATCGCACTGCAAAAACTTTTGGGCAACAAAAGCCAAAGCTACGAGGTTGTAGCTCACGAAGTACCACACCATCACGATGAACATCACGGAGGTGGATGGGCAAGGTCATTCGATCTTGCTTACAGCGCCCACAAGCCAAGCACTAACTAAAAATTATTGATGATGCTGGTGGCTATATCTATCATACTGGGACAGTTTACCAATCTTTGTTTAAAAAAAGATGAGGAGAGGAAGCTGAACCGGTTAATTTATCTCATCCAAGGCGTTCTACTCACCGTACGCGCGGGCTCTGCGCCAATATCCTCCTGATTCTGACTCTTAAGTCTTGATCTCTTGACCCTTAACTTCCCACCTTCTTGCCTTCTTTTTTTTCTTACTTTTTCTTCCTCTTTATCCATCCTTACTTTTCCAATCCTACTACTCTTCTTCTTTGACTATCTTCAATCCGAGACTATCGGAAAACAACTACAAACTACAACGATGACTATGAAGACGATGATGATGATGACCATAGACTATAAACGTTTTACTACCTCAACTGACGTGACTAAACAAAGTGAGACTGAGACAGTTTGCAATTTTTTTTAACGGATATTATATCCGTTAAAAATTTGCTAAGACCAAGTTGTTATTGTTGTTGTTGTTATTTATAATTGGACGTTTAAACGCCAGTTTATTTGTTGGCGAAACGTGACTTGACGCAAGGACTATAATTGTTAAAGTTGTATTATTTGAAGAAATGACAGGAAAATGACTTATCTACAGAAAGACGACGTTAAACTGTGAACTTGAAAAAAAAAAAAATGACAGTGACATTGACGATGACAATTTTTTTTTTTTTTTGTTGAGTGCGTTTTTGTTTTTTGTTTTTTCTTTGTAGTGATCGGAACTAAAGATGATAATCTTGTTTAAACCGATCTCTATATATTTCTATACTTCTTGATCATATCTCTATCTTCGTTCAACCTTATTACCTTTCAACACAAGAGAACTGTTAATTTAAATGTAATAATGAATACAAAAAAAAAAAAAAGAAAAAAAGGAGATTGAGACTGATAAGTGAATCCTACGCGTCAGGAGGTTGCATCCCCGTATCATCACGTCAAAACACGGAATCTAAAAGTCGATTGTCGTATTCGTGTCGAATACCGATAATTTTTGATTTTTTTTTTGATTCTTAGTCATCAAACATTTATTTCTTTCTTTATCTTCTTCTCAACACGCCACACAGAGATTATTTGTTTTCCAATGATTATTTAATATTTATAATAACAAGTCTACTATATATTTTATATATATAGTTTGACTTGAATCATCAATGTAACTTATATGTTCTTATTTATAAATAAACCTTAATACGTTTTTATTATAAAAATAATAATAACTTTTTTTTATATTAATTTAATTATTTATTAATATTAAACCTTTCCCTTTCTTTATTATCCTCTTTTTTTTTCTTAAATGTTTGAGATAATAATGAGATCATTTAATAAAACGTGAGAGATTATGAACGCTTATATTTTACGATGCAAATGAGATTCGATTTGGGCTTTTTTGAAAAATACGATACGGGACTTTTTAAATTACAGTTAAGTTTCTCTCTTTTTCTTCTTCGCATCGGCTTTTTAACAAAATATGCATCGAAAACAGGATTTTTAAAAAGAAGTACCTCTCGAAGAACAGTATAAGTATATAGGTATACAAGATCTTCCTAATTTGATTGATTATTCACGTGTCAACAGAAAAACCGTTTTTTTCTTTCGCTTCTTTTTTTTTATCTTTTTAAAAGATCGAATATATATGCTCTTCCAAAAAATTGAGGTTAAAAACATTCAGTTCGAACGCGCTTGGATAACTTAATAATATTCTTTAAAAAAAAAAAAAAAGAATTATATATACTAAAGTTTACGGTCAATTACGATTGAGACATCATAACAATTATTAAGCGAAAGCTAACAACTGTCTTGAGTTTCCTGGTTTTTTTTTAGAAAAAAAAAAATTTGATATGACATATACACGCCTTGTCACACACATTAAAAATAAGGCCACACAATTGGAATGCCATAACTACATATACGAAATGAAACCCCGACTAATTCATATATATATATTCTTAATGAGATAACAAACGGTCTTTTTTTCTGACATCCAACATACACACACACAAAAAAAAGAAGGAAAAGATATTAAGGAAAAACTCGTACACGCCTGGCCTCACAAGTATAGTAGGTATAATATATATTATACCCTTCTCAAAGAATTTCTTCATCCCATAAATTACCATAAATTGAAAAAGAAAGTCGACTCGCAATTATCGGATAAAATTTTGACCTCCTCTTCTGACGTGTGAGCTCCTTGTGTATGTAAGTATATATGTATTATAACCTTCACTTTTGCCAGATCTTTAAAGCAATATACAAGGCTTTCTCCAAAATTCCCTTGGTTCTCTTCTTTTTTTTTTCACGCTTCCCTATCTCACTCTACGGAAACTTCATCGTTGTGCATCCGGTGTGTCGTTGTTGTTCCCATGATGGAAAGGTTGGCATTGTGAAATCATCGCCAAGACATTGTATTATATTATACATTTCTTATTCTTCTTTTGCGATGCTGTTGGTAGTGAATATTAGATGCGTGAGTGAGAGAGAAAGAGAGAAGAAAAGAAGATAGTTATAAGGGGGAGGAAATTACTTTACTTTCGCCGACTGTGTGTGTGTGGATCCGCCAAGTGAAACCGATTGTTTTGTTTCCATCGTGTATACACGCTCACGCTTTATTATAAGAGTGTGTATTGGGTATGTATGGGTGTGAACACCCTGTGGGAGAGTCTATATAGCTGGCTGGTCTTGGATAAAGGTAACGCAGTTTTGTTCAAGTCGTCGGATACTAAGCTGGGATTTGATTTTGCACTAGTTTAGAGTACTTTTTTTTTAGTTTTGTTGTTTAGAATTTTTTCATTTAGAAAATGTAATATGATTAAAGTTAAAGTAAGGGTGTGTTGAATTAATGTTGAAGGGAACATGAACTTAAGTGGTGAACAGTGTGATTTTAATCGAAATTTTGACTATACAATTATAAGATTTAGAATGAAATTAAGAAGATTTAAAATAAAAAATGTATTAATTGATCAAATATTGTTAAAGTGATTGATTTGCTTAGTTATCAAATGTAACATTTCACATTAGTATTTAGATGAACATAAAGTATTGCTATCCAAAGAAATATTTTTTAAATTTAAGAAAAAATATATTCAGATAAAATTGTCAACAATCGCAATTTAGATTACCAAAAATTTTATTTTTGATCTCATAAACTGACAAGTCAAACATAAATTTAATCAAGAAGATATCAATATAATTGACAAATCTAATAAAATGAAGACTTCATTTCGTAATTTCTTCATCTTAACCCTCATCTCAAGCGTCTTATCAGTAATAATGGATCCGAATGATAAAGACGAATCACAAATACCACCAGAATTACTTCAATCGGAAGAACCACAAAGTTTCAACGAAGCATTACGGATGTGCTTCGCGAAGCGTACCTACGGTACCTTAGAATGTGTAAACAGAGGTGCTTTATCTGCATTACAAGCTTGGAACGACGACGAGTGTCTTGACTTTGATGGAGTACGGATGGAACGTGCCGAGAGCGAAAGCCGTAATATTTTAGATTTAGATTGGGATCCCAAGGACTTTGGTAATGTGATAAAGGCTGCATCAAGGATGCTTGAAAGGAGAAATGTTAAATGGGATCTTGGTAGTTTGTATCCTGGTTTACAGATGCGCGTTGGACCGACACTCACTGGTAATGGTGTTATTGAGTTTGTCATGGATGAGAGAAATGCTCATCATTATCATAATAGACAGCTTGGTACTGGTTAGTAGAATTGATTATTTCTTGCGATAAAATTAATTTGATATATTGGATTAATTTTTTGGTTTGATAATTAACAAAAAAAGTTTGGAATGAATTTTACAAAAAGTTAATATGAAATTGAAATGTTGTAAAAATAATGCTGGATTTAAAAAAAAATACTAAAATTATTAAATACAAACCTTATTAGATTGTCTTTTATTTATTAAAAATATCCAACTTGAACAATACCCAATTTCTCAAACTTTTTTATGTCAAACCATTATTACACTCTATAGAGCGTATTTTGGTATTATAGTGATCGCGCAATAGCTTTGCCAATAGATAGCCAGGAATCGAACCAACAACTTGTAGATTCCGAAACTGGCGCTCTCTCGACCAAGTCATTTTAGACCTCGAAAATTTCAATTTACTGATTTGATATAATTAAATTTTTAATTTCATTTCAAAGACAATAATGATAGATTAAAATTAAAAAAAAAAATTTTCATTAATTAACTTTTGAATAATAAAAAGCAAATTTAATAATTATAATTTAATTTATTTTAATTTTAATTTTTTAATCAATAATTCAATTACAATTGATTTATTTATAAGTATATAAAACATTTTTTGATTTAATAATTTTATTTAACATTTCATGAAAAAAAAATAAGAAATGAATAAACATCATTAATTAATTAAAATCAAACATAGTTATATTCACTATTTCAAAGAAGAAAAAAAAACAACTTTTATCCACCCAAGTAAATTAATTTGCATTACTCTTGAACAAATCCATCGTAAGATCCTCTCGGTTAAAAAGCCGTCGACCCACTTACATCACATTCCAACTTGTTCTCTCTTTCTCTCTCAACAAACGACAAGTATCCAACCAACGCCCCAATCAAATTAATCAATTAAAACTCTACCGGTTATAAAGCCTACAGCGCCACAAGCTTGGAACTATCAAAGCCAAGGCAATGACTCCTCCGCACGCGATATATATAGCATAGCCACATTTCTACCGTAGTCAAAACGAAAGTCACGTTTAACCAGCATAGCCATGAACCTTTACTTACCGACTGATATTTGACCATGGCCTCCATCATCGCGTATATACCGACAAGAGTCAAGTTCAAGGCTATACCAACTGTACAAACACTTCCCATAGCCTTCACTAGACGGCAGCACGGTCAAGGCTATATATATATATATATATATATATATATATATATATATATATATTTCTATCTTACAATTCTCTTTTTTTTCTTTCTCTCTCGTGTAGGTAGACTACTGATGCGGCAGCTTGTGTTGCCGTTTCTACTTGGCTTCAAGTTCAACCTGTCGGCGTTGCTACCACTACTGTTTGGCGCTCTCATCGTTATTACTAAAAAGGCTTTGCTTTTGACGAAGCTTGCGCTCTTCATAGCCGGCCTTCTTGGTTGGAATTCTGTATTTGGTGGTCTTGGTGGACTTGGTGGACTTGGTGGATTATCCAATTTTTTGCCTAATGGTTTTTATTTATTTTTTCTTGATTTTTTGTTGATATTATGCTTTTTTATGCACTTTGATGATGTTGCTAAAAATATCGAAATTTGATGATTTGAAAATTGAGTGAAAAATTTTTTCTAGTAATTATGTTTTCTTACTAGGTGAATGTTTTATTGCATGAAATTTTTTTTTTTTTTCAATATTGTTGATGTAGTATATTCAGACCTTGAATAATATTCATACTTATGGCAATGGTCTAATATATGTAAACTTGATTTTAAATGATCTTAAATTTAATTAACTTATCAAAACACCGATCACGTTTTTCATCGCACAATTAAATACATATCAACACCGGTGCTTTTATTATTACAATTTATTTTTTTCTTCATCATGCTTGTGTATTCTAAAACGAATAAAAATTGAATATAACGGCACACAACAGCACGCTCCAATTAAATTTCGCATAAATCGTGAAATCAACGTATACTCAATTGCCTATTTTTTTTCTTCTTTTTTTTCCATAGCTGGCTCAGCTGTTCACACGAATCCTGGATTCGTCCAACCAATAGGTGGATTAAATCCAACGCCTTTTCAAGATCCAAATTATCAATATTTACCTTATAGAGGAGGAGGTGGAGAACACGAGATCAACGGATTTCCTTATGGACAACATGTTATTCGGGAAATTGTTAATGTTTATGAGAGCGCAAGTCAAGAGGCTGATGATAATAATAATAGGAGAAAAAAAAATTTTGTATGGAGTCGAAATGAGTCGTGAAATAAAGAATACCTTTTTTTTCAAATATACAAACATTTATTGTTACTTATTAATTAAATATTTTATTAAATTTATTATTTTATAAGAGAAAAATCTCGTGATATCTTGTTACGCGTAGTTAAGTAGTAACAGCCGAGTGTGGTAAGACATCTTCTTTGAGTAACTTTATTGCCAGACGTAATATTATTGTTTTTCTAAGAATTTTATTAAGATTAACCAATGTTAACAAAAATTAAATCATCTCACGCAAAATAATAAAAAAAACTATTTAAAATTAAAATTAGAAAGATCTATGAAACTAAGTGTACAAAATCCAACTAGAAACACATAAATAAATAGGTCACAATAACAATCGTATATATAACCATTGGCATCTTCGACACCATATTCGTCTAACACCTCAATCTTTAAAAGAGGAGGAAGCAAAAAAAACAACAAAATATATATATAACAGCAACAATCATTTCCTCGTAAGCTAAAGAAACAAAGCAAGTAGTGCAGAGTAAAAGTGACTAAACTCCATAATTTCTCTTAGACGGTCGTCCTCGCACTCGCTAAAAACTCAACAACTATATATACAAGTATAGAGAACAACTAGAAGCAGCAATAGCAGCCTCTGTATTCCCAAGGTAAGTAGAATGATACAAATGCGCTCCTTTTGGTGCACACACACACACACACACACATACACATACACACATACACAATTTAAAAGTCGATAAAAAAAGAAAAGGATTCAAGTGTGTACACGAGAAAATGCTTTTAATTCCCGTGACATTGTTATTCAATAAACCAGGATCTAGCATAATATCGGAGTTAGTATAACGCCTAGAATATAGACTTATATATACGTATATATACATCTATTGTCTTCGACACTCGTTATTATACATATATCTACCTTACCTATCGCCTTAAACATAGCCTTGCGTGACTCGATCGTAGAACTATTTTTCTTTTTTCTTTTTTTAATTTCTTCTCTTAAGCCTTTTTTCAAGACTTTTCCTTCTCTTACTGTCGCTTTCGCCTAGACTTCTCTTTGCTATATATATATATATACAAGATCCCGGATGTCCGAATTATACACGTTAGGGCACATTTATACACACACACACAGATGGTAAATGGCAATTATAGAATGCTTTTACATATATATGATATGCCCCTAAATTATTCACGCTTTCAGAGCACTTAAATTAATTTTCAAATGCATGTGCATTCATGCTTGTATATATATTTGTGTTACTAGTACTACTAATCGTGTGTTGTGGCTTTTTAAAAATTTCTATTTGTAATTTATAATGTTTGATGAAAATTATTATATATTATATTTGAAAAGTAAAAAGTTTAATTGAAATTTAAAGTGCAAGTGTGAATTTGCTGTGAGATATTGAACTGTTTGAATTATTTATATTTATGAAATAAATAATACATTTATTTTATAAAATTAATTTATTTTTCAAATTTATTATATTGTGACTATAAGATATCTTAAAATTAAGATCACAGAATGGTCAATGACAATGACAAACCAATTTTCATTGATCAAGATCAAAACAGGAAACCAGAAAATCATTGAATTGCGATTTCACTATTTTCAACCGTTCAAATACCGCAGACCTTACGAGATAAAAAAGAAAAAGGAAGCATATAAGAAAAAAAAAGAAAAAAAATTTAATGAGTCTTAAAAGTAAGTTTAATCCTAAAACAGTTAGCTGACACCTCTCTCAAGAAATCTCTCTCTCTCTCTCACTCTTTTCCTCTCGCAATAAAGCCACAGCTTAATGGACCTAATGCAGCGCCCGACAAATTCTCTCCTTATTATAAAACAACCTTTACAGTTTTTCCGACCTAATTGTTTATACGCAGCCTTCATAAAATTCATTTTACTCCCTCCTTCTTTATCCTCATCCACACCTAATATATATAATATACCCACATACATACACGTCAAACAAGTCACTTCATCTCAAGTAGCCATAAGACAAAAGTTGAAGGCTTGATAAGTTCGTAAGTCTCTCTCGTTTGAGTCTAATATAGTAAGTTAAAACTCTTATGTTCTCTCAGTAGCAGCAAAAAAAACAGTCAGCTCCATTAGCGAGAAAAAGTAGAGCCGCGAAAACGCGAGCGATTTCGTGTACATTCAAAGCTTATTCTTTCCTCTCTCTTTCTCTCTTTCTTTTGCGCGAGCGCGGACACAGACCGCACGGAGACCCAGTTTTCATGGCTGGCGCGTCGCTGGCTCGCGATTAGAAGGGAAAATCGGTCTGTTCTTATGCTACTGCTGTTGTTGCTGCTACTGCCGTTTATTTCCTTTTTTTTCTTTTAACCAACCTTAGCGCCTGCTATTACAAGTGAGAGAGAAAGAGGCTGGCTGATGCTGATGATGTTGCTTCTTATTCTCTTGTTACGCTTCTGCCTCAGGCGCGCGCTTAATTAAGGATGAGTAATCGACGGATCGTTGTTTCATAGTTTCATTCTCTCCTCCTCCTTCTTGTCTTTAACTATTCTATATAACTTTGGTCGTATAATATGTTCGCTTCCGCGATGGAGAAATTGATGCTAAGTGTGTGTGCTGATGTTAAATTGGACTAATTTGTCAATTTTTTTCTTTCTTTCTTTCTTTCTTCTCTTTAAAAGTAATTAGGGCTGTTTTGATGAAAGTAAAGATGCTTTTTTTAATAGAGTTACTGGGATGGCTTGTATTATTTTTTTAATATTTCATACAATTGTTTCAATGGGTTTAAGGTGTTCTTAATTGTATGGTTTTAAAGAAACTGATTTCCGAGATTGAAACATATTTTTAAAGTAATTTTTTTTTTGTAATAATTTAGACACATTTTTATAATGAACTGACTACTTTTTTGAACAAAAAGTATATTAGTAGTTGTTTCAATTAGTTTTAACACATTTTAGGATGATTATTTTTAAAAATAGAGGTTTTTAAATTGTATACCTAGTTTTGAACTAATTTGCAAATAAAGTTTTATCATTATTTTAAACGATAATTTTATGTAGCCTTTTTTTTAATATAAAAATATTTACACTACAAATAATAATTTACTAATACGTATGTATATCGAATTGTACAATTTAAAGAAATATTGTAATATTTCTAATAACTACAGTTAGCATAATGTTGTATTACATTATATTTACGAAACGATAATCTTGAAATGAAATTATGATTTTTACCCGTTATGCTATGCACCGAAGAACTACAATTTATTGTGTAAACTTTTTTAAAAAAAACTGCAATTCTAAAAATCATACATACATACATTTGTTAAAAATACGCTTGATTAAAGTATATCATAAACTCGATTTGTTTAAATGTTATAAGCTGTACAAATAATTTTATAAAATCATTTAAATAATTTATATCAAGATAAAAATTTCATCTTGATTAAAAAATATATCTACCATTTGGCTTTGTTACCTACATTTCTATCATTAAGTATTCATTTCATTTTTTTTATTCTTTTTTTCACTTGAATTGTGAGAACGCGATGGTTTAAGAAAAGATGCGAACGTGAAAATTTTAACTAATTACACATATAATAAGACTAAGAAAAACTTTCTTTCGACTTATGTTAATAATTTCATAAACATCAAAATGAGTACACACACATACATGCTTTATCTTATCATCCACAAATGCATATGATAAAACAAAAAAAAAAAAAGAATTTTTCTCGATAATAAAATCGTTGGCATCTTGGTCATTATCAACAAGTAAAATTATGCATCACACACACACAATAGCGTATTTATTACTGTATCCTCAATTAGTTTCTCAAGCTTACAATATACTCCAATTGGGAGGAAAACTATTAAAATAAGTATATCGCATTCTCCAATTAAGAAAAAAAAAATCTTCAACGATGACAATTACGCCGTGATCTTATAAAAAAAGTCATATATATATATAAAAAAAGAGCATCAGAGAGCAAGCATTGCCCCTCTAAGTCCTCATTAACAAAAGACATTAGGAAAAATAGAACGGCAACGCGCGAAACAAGACTAATTTCGCGTTTTACATCGAAGACCTCCCCATCATCAACGTATATAATGTACCGGAAGAAGAAGAAGAAGCAACGCTTACTTATTTCTCACGCTGACAATCGTGTATTTTAGCAGCTCCTGATATACTAAAAGCCCTTGTGACACTCTAGAGCCACGCCTAAAAGTAGACTCATGTCATGCAAAATATACCACACATATCCTTCCATTATATCTACGAAAAAAAAAAGGAAGAATAAGAAAAAAACAAAGAACGGAAAAAAGTAGCATCAGTTATACAGCTAAGAGATCTACGTAGCTGTATACTATACTCGTACGTATAATATGCGCTCGAATGCAAAAATCCGTCTTAGTGGGTTAAGTGCTTACTGCCTGCTATAGAGTAAAATCATGAGGAAAGAAGAAGAAGACGCTGCTGCCGCTAGAAATGAAATAGCCATTTATATATACGCGTATACGTTTATACATACATACGTACGTACACACTAAAAATGTGCTCCAGGGATCAATTGCGCCGCAAGTGCAAGCAGATCACGTACAAATGGTTATGATAATTCGTAAGCGATGAGTGTGTGCGTGTGTGTGTGGTGCTCTGGGTTAAAAGAAAAGAACCTAGAGGCACTTTTTTTTTTTCTTTTTCTTTTAGATATGTATGTATGTAAGCACGAGCCGGAAGTCGTTATATGCTACGTAAAGGAGCACTGGTGCATGAATAACATATGTGAATTTTCGTTTAAAGCTTTGGTTTCTGTGTTTACTGGGAGGATTTTATTTTTTTATTTTTTTTTTTTGTGCTTGGGATAGTAAAGTTCTTTTTTTTAAAAGGATGAGATTATTGGTTTTTGAGTGATGTTGTTATTTGTAATGTTTGATGGTTTTATGTTTTTGGTATAATTAATGAAAATTATTTAATGCAGACTTTTTGTAAAAAAAAAAAAAGGTTACGAGTGTAAATTAATTTATGCTTTGCTATTTGAGTTGTAGTTGTATAGTAATGATAGAATAAGCAAAACAAAATGCTAATACTCAACAACTAGTCCGTTTAATGTTTAGTAACTCTATGTGAGATGGATTGATAAGACTGTTTATAATTAAATCAAATGTAGTAAGAAAAAAAACTACTTACGATTAAATTAAAAACTGTTTTGGATTGAGACTTTGGAATTTTTTGTTGAAGGATTTATGAATAATTATATTAATTGATTTTGATTATCATATTAAAGTTGCTTAGACATTTGCTGTTATTTTTAAGTATCAAAGATTTAGATGAAAATTCAGTAAAACAAAATTAATTATTTACCAATTTTATTAAAATTTAATATCAAGGTTTATTTTCCATCATAAATGAAATTTTTTTTCCTTTTTTTTAGTATGTAATATAATGGTACTCAAAATAATATCACAATTTACCGATTTGAATTCAAGTAGGACAAATCAGTATTTTTTTACAAAAAAAAAAGATTTATGGTAAACATAGATGTAAATATTTTATAATCTTCAACATTTATTAAGACTAACGAATACAGCTATAAAAAAATTTTTTTTTTTGAACACAGAATAACCGAATAACAAACTTGGTCTACATGAATTAAAACTGAAAAGATCATATGAAAAGCGGAGCGAGCTATGCCTAGTCATGCATTATTATATCCGATTTATGAATTTTTTATGAAGCGCGTACGCACAAACGATTTAAAATCTGCGCTAGAAAGTTCCTTCTTCTTGCATCTTCTTCATCATCATCATCATCATCATCATTTTTTTTTTTTTTTATTCTTCTTATATTTACGCGAATAATAAATGATATCCATTTTCCAATTGTATTTATGATGGGTCATGAAAGCCATAAATCCAAATATATATAAAACACACGATGAAATTCCTTATAGGAAATCTGGGTGCTTTAGAGCGCGGTCTGATTTCTATGATCTATTTCGTATTACACATACATACTTTCTGTGTGTGTATATGAGTGTATATGTGTATGGGGTTTTAGAGCTTCGATTCTTGAGAGAGCGAGAAAATCATCACGTATAGTACGTGAGAAATTGAGCAATAAAACTATATTGACTGCTTCAAGTTTTATTGATTTAATTGTCAGTTTGAGTGGTATATATATATATATATATATTGAGCTCTCAAGGTGGTTTAATCAACGTAGCAATAGTTTTCTGCTGGGTAAACAGATTTTGAACGAAAATTGGTAGCGAAATTACAGTTTAATAGCGTAAAATGATATCTTGCGGTAGTTAAAAAAAAAACAAAAACTATTCAATCAAATTCATTACGTAATTTAAAAAAAAAAAAAAAAATTAACTGTAACTGAATTGTAAATTGAATTCACTGTGTCCTTTACATTTATTTTCAATATTCAATATAATTTTATCATAAAGTCGTGCGTGGACGTGTCGGTAGAGCGCCAGTCTAATAACCTGGAGGCCTGGGTTCGAGAACTGGCATCTATCGATTCGGACAACGCGGCTTGAGGAG
>JAPYZE010000419.1:0-40944 GCA_030522805.1 Leptomastidea abnormis
TAATGATTAGAAAATATAGTTAAAATTTTTTTGGACTTAAAACTAGATTTTGTTCCATGTCTATCAATCATACTATAAATCAAAAGTTTCTTATCTATATCGAAACTTATAATATGTATATAGTGTGAAAATAAGTGGTTAATTTAACTGTATATATGATTAGCGACAAATCATTTTGGATTATAGTTATATATATGTGGGTTTAACAATAAAAAAATTAATACCAGTAGTACCAGTATATTAATAATCGATAATTAAAAAAAAAAAAAAAAATAGATAAAATGTACATTTATATAGGTCAATCGTTTAAATATATGCTAGAGTATATATATTTGAAAGTGAAAAAGGAAGACGATCTTATATAGTAGCTCTCGTTTTCACTTTTGTATTAAAAAAATCGGTATAAGAGATCGGTACGTACGAGATTATAAATTGAAGTATCGGTATAAGTGCTTGGTACCAGAGACGATTAATTGCCTGGAGGTGTGGCTCAGATTTTCTTTTGAGGTGAGACTATAATATGTATTCTGGGATTATTGGTTGTGAAAATTGAGGAGGAAATTTGTGGTTATAAAGAGAATTTATGTGGGGATGTATATATGTAAGTATATACATTTAGAGCGTAATGTTGTGGTTCGTGACAAAGTTTATGGTGAACGAGGACTACTTTTTGATATAGGAGGTTTGTTATCTGGAAAATTTGATTTTTGATGTGAAATTTAGAAACTGGTTTAAAATACTTACTAAATATCGTAGATAAAGTTGAAAAAGGTTTAATTATAGTCGATTAGTAAACAAAAAATTGCTTTCTTAAGAAATTTTAAGAGCGTGAGTGTATCGGTTATTGTTTGGAAAATAGAAATGACGAATCTAAATCGTTTCAATTATTCCATGTCGGTTCGTTTGATATTGGTATTAATCTTTACGATTTTGCAATTAATGACTGTTACAAATTGATTCGAAAATATGATTTTATTTTTGGAATTGCGTGTAAAGCGTAGATTATTACTTAATTTTTTTAAAATTCTTTTTGCAAAATAAATAGATACAATTCTTTTTGCAAAATAAATTTGAAATTGATATCAATTTATTCATAAACATACTTGCTAATTTTTTATTTTATCAAATTAAAATAAATAAAAAATATCGCTCATCAACTTTACATTACATTTCCTTAAAAACTTGCTAAATATACGAAAAGATCTAATACTCAGATAAGTATACAAGTACAAGTTCAAGTTTAATATAACGCAACGCTGCATTCTTCACTTAATTAAATCGTTATCGTCATCAACTATACCGATATAACACCGTTAAAACTCGACTTTGCTTCCTTACTTTTTTTTTTTACCAAGTATATTAAAGATTAATAATTTTTGCAAAATATTGTAAACAAATCATATATAAACCAATAAAAAAAAATCAAATTTTATTTAGATATATAGACACATACCCTTGATTTTTTTTTATATTAAAAAAAAATTACAAGATTGTATTCTCTCACAAAGCGTGAAAAGAAAATAAGACCTTTAGAAAGAAAAAAAAAATACTTTACTCCGCCCTTTTCATTTATTATGCATTCTTCCTTATTCCTGCTGCTGCTGCATATATAATAACGTAGGTCTTTAAACTTCTATAGACCTCTCCTGGGTATGAGTATAAGCTGAGAAATAAGAAAGAAAGAGAAAAAGCATTATATTCTCTGACACTCCTCTTTTCTTTTTTTTTTCTATTGATGTACACTTTATTCTCTTAATTTTTTTTTTTTTTTTTTTTACTAGAAAACACTGGTTAATTTTTTTTTTTTTTTATTGAGAGAAAAACAAAGTAGGGTGCGCCAATTTCTCTATTAATACAGGATGAGCTTAAGATTGCAGCACCTAAAGCTTAATATAGATATACGTATATATAACACCGTTGATTTTCCAATGTAGATCGAACATAAAAAAAAAATAAAAAAAGATTTTATGAAAAATGTAAATAGGTACCGATTATAATTTTTATTTTTATTTTTGTTGTTGTTCGATGTTCAAAGCTAGTTTCAAGGTATATATTTATATTTTACTCTATTTTTAAGCTATTAAAACACGAGATGAGAAAGAAGCTGTATATACGTATGTAACGATAAACCAATTGGTAATATTGAGGGCATATCAGAGAGAAGCTTATATATATATATATATACAACAACGACCAGTAGTAGTAGTAGTAGTTATTTATACGGATGATCGACTTTCAACCGATTTTTTTTTACGTTACGTATATGTATAAGTATAAGTATGAGCTTAACTTGCATTTTATATATAATTTATATAATATAGCTAAGAAAATCATCGCGTTTATAAATTATAATTTAAAATCGCATATCAGAATCAACCATAGATATATTATGATATATCATAATACAGATACAGAAGATGCGCTACATAAAATATATACCGTACTTTCTTACGCGACTTAATATATAATATAGTATAGTACTTCGAAACTGCAAGGTACTCTCATCACATCGCGTCTTCGTCGTCGTCTTCGACGTCGTTGGTCTCTCGCGACTAACTGTACCGTCTTGCTTTTGCTCTTCTTCCTCCTCATCCTTCTTATTTTTCTTCGTTTCACCACGAGTGCATTCGTCCTGATGGTCGTAAGATGCGCTGAGGATGAGCAAGCAAAAAAAAAAAAGGAATATATTGAGCGGTATATATTCTATAATGCGTTACCATGACCATGTGTAGAGTATTATAGAGAGAGAGAGAGAGAAAAAGAGAGAATACTTAACTGATTAACGGGATGATGTGGCTCTTTCTCTCTCTCTCTCTCTCTCTCTCTTATCGTTGGATTTTTCGATCGTTAAATTGACCGTTGTGTATAGGTAGCGTTTGGTAGCAGATTATTGTTATTATTATTATTATTCTTGATGAATACATTAAATGTATTTTTATAACTTTATTTTTTTTTATATATTTTTAAATCAAGGATGCTTTCACAGTTTGGTACCAGTAAAATATTATTTTCTTTTTTCTTTTAAGTAAAGTGAAATTGTTTATAATATTGTGATATTTTTATTTAATTCTGTTAAAATTATTTTAAAATTTCTAAATGCATGATCGGTTTATTAAAATTAAAAAGTATCAAACACTATACAAATATTATTGATTCATTATAGTCTAATACTCGACGACAACCATTTGATAAATTTCCAAAGAAAACAAAATAAAACATCAAAAGCTTACACGATCTTAGAACATATACATACTATAACATATACACAAAAGCCATATTGGTATATCGGTATATATATAATGTACAGAAGCGCGATGAGTGCAACCGATCCCATAACGATCAACGCTGCTACCACGCACGTGGTTCTCTCTCTCTCTCTCTCTCTCTCTCTCTCTCTCTCTCTCTCTCTCTTTCTCTCTCTCGATCTCTACAACCTTGCTGGGATAAAAGATTAAAAAAAGAAAGAAGGAAAAGAAGGAATAAAAGATGGGAGGGGGGATTTATAAAAGGCGGAAGAGACGTGATGCGGACGAGTAGCATCTGCTTGGTGTGCAATATAGTATAGGTAGTATCGCTATATGTGCACTGATGCGGCAAAAGAGAGATCGCGAGTACACATCACCGTCACCGATGTGTACACCAGGCAGTATATAGTAGCAGGTATATATATGTATATATATGTATACGCGTATAGCGGACTTTGCTGCTGTTGCTGCTACCACGACGCGTGGCATTGACCTCCGCACGGTTGCTTCTTCTTCTTCTTCTTCTGACTGCACATACACATATACACATATAAGTATGCAGAGCTGCACTTGAAGAAAGAAGAGAAAAGTTGTAGTAGTAGTAGTAGTGTTACAGGTATATATACTTATATATACCTATACCTTATGTACGAGGATGACGGTGTATGCGATGGTGTAGGCTTATGTATAGACACATGCCGCATGTCTCTTCTTCTCTTGTGCTTATAGGTACACATACTTATATACATCCTGAACTACGCCTGATGCCTGTCTTATATATACCTGAGCACGTTGCAAATGCAGCTGCTGCTGCTGTTGCTTCTACTGATGGTGCACCGCTAGCTGGCAAGCGGATCTTTAAACCGATTATAATCCATATATATACCTATACTGTGTGTATATAGATATATACATTCATTGCATTGCACTTATACAATTATTCTTTTTTCTTTGAGAAAGAAAAAGTACAGTCAACTCTTTCATTTGCGAGAGATGTCTTTTGACATTATTACGTTTGACTATTATTACTTTTTTTTTTATTATTTCTTATTATTTAATAATGTTTTTTGTTATGTGACTGTATTTTATTTATTTGGATAATCATTGTTATAAATGCGTTTACGATATTATTTTGTATAACTAAAATTAAAAATAAGGAGTTTGTTTTTTACATCTGGGTAATATAAGCTATTGAAACCGATCTATGTACCTATATCAGTACATTGATTGGTAAATCCATATAAAAGAAGATATTGAAATAGAAAAGATAATCGATTTTCTCTATTCACAAATATCAATTGGATAATTTTAATATTCTGATTAATAAATTATTATCCAATTTCTTCAATTTATTTCAGAAATCATTAAATTTAAAAATTATAAAATCTCTCTTATCATTACCGATTTTTTATTACAACCACCACATTTCATACTCCAACCAAACACCGATTTTTCTCAATAATACAGTTCTCCAATTCTACCTACATATATAACTCAAAGAAAAAAAAAATTCCTTATCACAAACAATCTCAAATACCCATCCACCACATATTATCTTCTTTATATTACAAACCACAATCAAGAATCAAGCCTATCTCAATCACTTTCTGTCTGTATGTGTATACGTGTTAGTTTAATGTAAAACTCACAGCAGCAAAACACCTATACTACTTATATACCATACAACACAAGCTATCCCATTGTTTTGACAGACAATGCTCGCATTGTTTCTTATAGCGAACGATTCACTCAATGAGAATGACGCGTGTTCCATCGAACGCTATAAGCTAACTAACTATACTTGAAGTGTGTACTATACTTGGTTTGTAAGTGTATTTATAATGATATATGCTATACATCGAACATTTTTATAAATTTATTTTCTGTAGTACTAGTAGGTACCTATATGTACATACAAAATGCGTTAATTTATATCGATTAGTTTTGCTAATAATTAAAAGTACCTCTGATAAAATTTAATTAGGATTATAGCTAATTACGCTTGAGCTTGTATAAGTTACTATATATATATATGTGTGTCATTAAAAATTATGGTGACACTTGCAATATATATGTATGTATGTATGTTTGTACGTAGGTAATAAATAATAACGAGATTATCTAGATTATAATTATCACCAAGATATATATATTTTAGAATTAACCTAAATTCCTTGAGTAATATATAATTCTAAAACAAAACGAAAAATCTAGTATGATACGTATTGGTTTACCTATACCTATACCATAACAAAAAAACAATCAAATCGTCATAATTTTTTTTCTTCTTCTTTTTTGCTTTCAGCGAATCGGATATGGCACCAAATGCTGAGGAAGATCTTTTGGTATCGATGCCACGTGGTCCACATTCAGCTAAGGTAAAATTATATACTAATACATATTATATTTCAAATTTATTTGGCCTACATATTATCTTCTTCTTCTTCTTCTTCTTTAAAATAACGAGTTTAAATATTTATACACCTATACTTATCAAGAGCAATATCTATAACTGAACACTTTGTACTAATGCATGTACATATATAGGACACTATGATACGTTATACACATAAGTGGGTACTGTAAATAAAAAATTCAAATTACGGTTGCATTTTTGAATATAGATCATCAGTTAAAAGAGAGTCTTGTTAAGTTTTACGAGTGACATTGATAGATTGTTGTCCTGGAAAAGATATGTATTATTTTTTTTTTTTTTTTATAGATGATAGGAAAGTTCAGGAATAATTATGATAAATATGAATTTTAGAATTAAAAAGATTTTCGATTATTTTAATATGCAAAAGGCGATATACGATACACGCATGTCTTTATTCCAGACTGATACCGATCACCTCGTATAGTATATATACAACATATCAGGTCCTTGCACTTTTCCTATATAGTATAACTAATGATCCATCGACGATTGACCACTTATATATAGGCTCTCCCTCTCATATAGCTCTAAGATTATTACGTCTCACTTTATACACTCTATACACGAACGCTTCTTCTATTTCTTTTTTTTCTTTTTCTTCGATGTAGCTTCCGTTGCGAAAACGAGCTTTTATAGAGGAGTATAGAGTGTCTAAGGTAAAAACGCCTTAGGCTTAAGGTATAAGGTATATAGTGATGATATAAGCTTGTTTCGATGGAATCCGGAAATATTTGTATATATAGATGCGTGATGACTTAAAGGGGAGAGGAGTTTTATAAAACTTGATGTTACATTTGCATAAATAAATTTTTATTGACTTATTGGGATTTTGATGTATTTTATAAAGACGTTTTTGAATTTGATAAACTAAAGTTTTTAATGTATTAGTTTTTTGGAATTATAGTAAGTTTTACAAATTTTGTTGAAGAAAGTGTTAAACATATCGTTTAAAACTTTTATTACGTGCTGATTTTAAAAACAAATTTTTTCGTTTTCGTTTTTTTTTTTATGACCACTGATTTATTTTTACGACTACGACTTTCCAATATTAGCATTTTAATTTTATTTTCTTTCTTTTCGTTTATTTCACTCGTTTTCTTGTATACCTATCATATTTAGCAAAAAAAAATCAATCCAATTTAAAATTATTAATTATATTATTGAATTACCAATCGTTATATGGTACCAATATGTATATGCATATGTATTTCAAATATCATCTTACGCGGATTGAAGTGATATACATATAGAGTAGAAAGAATTTGTTTTCTACAAATTAAATATTTCATTTCTAAAAAAAATAAAATTCATGACTTTCATACATATAAATAGAAAAATAATAAATTATTCTGTATTATTTTTCACATATTAAACAGGCTGAACGTCTAAGGCCACCAACATACAATGCAGAAGACTACGCAATAGCATTAAGACGTTGGGGCAGACGAGCTTTACTTAATCAAACGGAAGGTAATCAAAATACCCTACCATCAACTTGTACAAGTTCAAGTTCAGGCTATGTATCGGCAAATCCTGGTGAGATGACATTGAGACAGTTTACATCAGTTAGTGAATTGCTGAATAAATTACGCGCTGATTTAAGGCTTGCGTTTCCTAGGTATGTATTTTATATATTTTTTAATATTAAAAAATGGAATTTTTTTTTTATTTACCTGTGTCACGCGTTTATTATTTTGAATTATACAAATACATATAACTATAGATAGACATTCGCGAATCTTCGTGCTTTCTCTTGACAGTATGTAATAAAAAACAAGTACGACGTACACGTATGTACATACATGTAGTCGGGCGTTGCTCATAAAAGTAGCACAAATAAGAAGACTTCGGGAAAGCTTGCGCTAGTAGCAAAAAGTATATGTAAGGAGGAGTCATTACGATTTATCCTCGTCAATATATATTATCTATAAGTAGATCTCGTGTCACTGATTTTAATTTTGATTAATATTACAATAAAAATATTATTTATTATAATAATTTTATTACACAAATTTTAAAATTACAAAAAACGACAATAAAAAATTAAACCAAAAATTAATTTCTTTACCACAGTTTCGTCCAAGAATTCGCATCACCACCAGCAGAAGGTATCTCACTCCTCCTAGAAACCCTCCGTGGCGTCCAACTATCACAATCAACGCCACCATCAGCAACAGGTAGTTCACGTCGTCCACGTGCACGTAGAGCTGCTCTAGACGAACTTGGTTGCGTCGAATGTTTGGCAACGTGTACAGAACGTTGTTCCGACGCATCACGTATTTTAGCACAAGCACAACCCGGTTTACTTGCATTAGCTGTTTGTTTAACAAGTAGTTTGAATAGGACACGTGTTTTGGCATTACAGGTATATTCCATATATTTTATGATCTAATTATATAATTATTTAATTATTATTTAATTATACTTTTAATAATTTTTTTTATAGTTATTAACAAGAGTATGTGGAAGTTTGGGTGGTCACTTAGCAGTATCAGAAGCAGTGTCAACATTAAGATTACGTTACGCGGAAGGTGGTCGTTTTCGTTTTTTGGCAGGTGCATTATTAGCAGCTAAATCAGCACCAGCATTACGTTTAGCTGGTGTTAGTTTTTTGAATGCTTTTATCGGTTCGGCGCCAAGTGCACAGACTAGGCTTTACATTCAAGCTGAAGCTTGTGAAGCTGGTTTGGAACCACGTGCACTACAAGCTTGGTTGAGAGAACCTGGTTTTTGTGGTGGTGGTGGTAGTAGTAATAGTAGTGGTGGTTCACGTCATGACGATCATAATCAAACTGCTGGTACCAATCGACCGTTACCTGAATTGCTGAGAGAAGAAGTACGTAGATGGTCGCGACATTGTGTTGATGTTGATGCTTTGCAAGCTCGGGCATTAAGGGCTGAAGAAAATTGTCGGATGCTTGGCAAGAAACTTGCAGCTTTACAGAGACAGTTACATCAGCTTCAACTTGAACGACGTAATAATACGTACAATGGCCAACAGCCAAGTCGGAGTGACCAAGCGGGTAAAACTGGAGTTGCAGGTCAGACTATCACAACTTCAGCTGCGACAGCTTCAGTATCTTCACCGTCTGGTCAACAACGTAGTTTGGATCCAGCTACCAGACATTGTCAACCAACGTCAACGACAAATCATGTATGTACTTAATTATGATTAAACATTATTTTTAATATGTATATATTTAATAAATTTATGATAAACAATTATTGCAGAGTCTTCGGCCACAGGAACCAGAAAAGAAAGTATCATCAAGCGCGGAAGATGAAGGTATCAGCTTCTCCGAACGTTCAAGTAGTCCAGACGATAACGAAGAACCACGTCGTCATCCAAACAACCGTCAACCCACCCAATCAGCTTTATGCTCCAGTCAGATACAACTGGATAACGATCAGGAAACTACTATTGACGACGTGATAGAAGAACTAAGAATAATCGTCCAAGACGCAGAAGAAGAACTTTACGATTGGAATAATCAATTAAGAGAAACAACAGGTGGTACCGGTACCACAATTGTTGCTGCCACTCCTAAATCTGGTACCAAATCAACAACTCCACTGCCATTAGTTATGCTTGAAGCTGCGTCAGCTAGATTTGTTGGTAAAAGTAATAATCAGCCGAGTAGAGCAAGAGAATGTCTTAGAAATAGCGAAGAGGATGCTAGACTTGATAGGGGTATTGCAACGAATGGTAGTTTGAAAATATTGGTACCTGGACCACAAGTGTCTGGTAATAAGCAGCAGCAGATTCAAATAAGGTTTGTTTAATTTTTTTTTTTCAAACTTGATATTTATCATATTAACAATTTTTAAAAATTTTTATTTTTTTTAGTAGGGATAACGTGAAGACTAAGGTAATTGAGGATATTGAGATTGAAAAAGGAGAAGATGATGATGAAGATAAAGAATCAGCAATTGTACCAGCGATGATTCATCCACAACCACCAAGAAGAGTACCAAGTTTACTTACAGGTAATTCACTTTATCTTCCATCCCAAAGACAACCAACTACCACCTGTGAGCTTGCAACGACACTTGAAGCTCCTGATGCTGAACCAACAATGATTGAAGCTTGCGTTGATTCAGAAGCTGATTCGGAATTGTTGCTGTTGCTAGATGATAATGATGATGATGAGAATATCGATGATGACGATGATGGTAGCGATTCTTTATTAAGCGCCTCTCGACTTAATTGCTCGGGTTTGTTAATGGGTCCGGAAGCTTCATATCATCAGAGAGCCAGACAACGAAGGCGTAGTCTAGGAAGTGCTGAGCTCAAAGTTGATGGCTTAGCAGACTTTGAAATATCAGAGACAATGACAGCTGCTACAAGAACGTTAATGTTACTTCAAGATTCCGAAGCTGGACCACAAGCTACAAAACGACGAGTTACCGAATCAGGACAGAGTAATTCTCTTGGCTCAAGAGCTCGCGGACCACGTTGTACTAATACTGTTCAAAGACGTACCGAAAGACGTAAGTATCTACGTCGTTGTCAAAGCCAAGAACAAATAGAACAGTCAGCAAGTTTGGATAATTCAAGATCCGGACATGCTGTTCTTGAACAGATACGTAAATTTGAAAGTCTTAGCAGCTGCTTTGAAATTGAACGTCGTCTTAGTCCAGCTGGTCTTAGACGATCTGAATCATTTCATCAGACTCGTTTTCCAACACGTGATCCTGAACCACCTGGTCCACCACCACGTAGTTCACGTAATGATCGTCAGCAACAGATTCAACGACAACATGAACGACAACATCAACAGCATAGATCGATGACTAAAAGTCTTGATCGTATTGATGAGGGTTTGGATGCTAATGCTGCAAGTAGAGCTCACAGAAGGTTGTGTCGTAGATTGTCAGGTGATGAACATTTGTTAGGTAGTAATAAGCAGCCGAAGGCAATTGTTCATTCACAGCAGCAAAAACAACGTCCACAGGAATCGAAGAGGCAAACTGAGCGTAAATATCAACGTAGTAGCCAAGTGAATGAAGATACATTGAAACCTATGGATGATAGTAAGTACACATCGTTTCTTGAAGGTACTAGAAAAGAACGACCTGATTATCATCATAGGCCTGGTGATCCACGTATTTTTGCTAATCGTACTCATGATGTACTTGGTTTTGGTAAAAATCGTTTTAATGCTGGCAAGTATTCGGGTAATGCACAACCACCTGCTAATTCGGTTCCACCGATTTTTGCTCCAAAGACAGGACATAGACATTCGTCTTCTTCGTCCTCTGCTCAACATACGCGAGCTAAAGTGACTGATATTGTATCTGGCCTTTATTGAGTTAAATGACTTTTACATAATAATTTTTTTTTAATTTTTATTATAAAAATTCTATTTGATTGTTTAGATTTTTGTTGCTTCCTACTTTAATGTCTTCTACGTTGAAAAATGTAAATTATGAAAATTATGAATTTCTTAAAAGCTTTAGTGCTTTAATTAATTATATTCGTCGATTAAAAATAAAGACAAATCTGACTGACAAAATAAAAAACAAATTAATGATATTTTTTTATTTATATAGTGGCTTCTAGGTGAATGATAATAATAATAATAAGATTAATGTTAAGTTTGTTTTTAAATATAATACACAGCCAAATCTATGTTGTTAAGTATTTAATTAATAAATAACATTATGTTCTTACGTAATTTTATTCTAATATCAAAACTGAAGAGAAAAAAAGAGAGTTATTGTTAAATTAAAATACATTTTCTATATTAGAGTTTAAGTGTTTTTTTTTAATGTTAACAATTTTTTTTTACAGAGTATTTTTATGTCTTATATTCATAGCATTTACAAATTATTGTAAAATATACGTTAAAGATATAAATTATTTTAGTTACAATTTTATATGATTTTATATTTATATATATAAATTATTGTTTATGACACTGATACATCACTGTCAAATTGTAAAATGTATTAAAAAAAAATTTTAATAAAGTAAATTTATAAAATAAATATGTCTTTGTGAATAATTTAAAAAAAAAATTATATAATCCCTAAAAAATTAGGCTCAGCCTTGACAATATTTTTTAATACAGAGATACTTGTATAGTTTTGCTACTAATAAGAGTTAATTTGTCGAATACTTATTTACATTGATGAGATTCGTTTGTTTACCATTTAAAAGCTTGTAAAAAAAGCTAATAATATACATATATATTATAATCTACTGGACAGTAAGAGAGCACTTGGCAGACATTGTAGAAAAAAAAACTTATTTATTTTCAGTCATTTTTATCGAGCTTATCAGCTACCGCTAACGTGTAACAATGTTGTTTTCACTTCGCTCAGCTCGTGGCTTGATGTGTGTACGCTTCGGTGAGTCAGTTCAGGACTGTTAAGTAAAGGCTCGAGCCTATCCCGATTCATATCTAGAAGTTGATGCGATGATTTTTCTACAATCAAGATTATTTACAAATAATATTTGATTTTTTTTTCAATTAAAATAATAAAAAAAAATAATTAGTTTTACCTCTTGTACTATGAAGTAAATACGAAAGCTCTTCGCGAGTAGAGACATGCTGAAAATCTTCTCCACAGGCACCTTTTAATACTGTAACTACATCAGCCCTAGGATTATAAAAGTAAAGCCCTTGCTTCCGACTATTAAACTCATTGATCAGGGCAGCAATCCCCTAAAAGATTATATAATTTAAAAAATTTCACAATACCAATATTAAAAAAGGAAAAGATTTAGTATCAACCTTGGCGGCGGTAAAATCAGCACCCAAAACGTATCTACAGTCTACAACAACTGGTATTTGACTCGATCCTTCAGTGATACCAGCATTACCAACTGATTGCTTAATAAAGTCAATCGCTGGAAAGTACAGGCTGTTACCAGGAGTGACCAGCAAATACTCAGCACCCGAATCAGTCTATTGTAATTAAAGGTACGTATATTATAATGGGAACTTTAAATAATAGTGACTATATAAATTCAAAAGACTTACAAAATACTTTTCCACATGGACCTGAGGTCGAGCAGATGGATAGAGTAAAAATATAAGATTAATACCGACTCCAGCAACAATACCGTACTCAACACCAATAGTTAGGCATAATAAAAAAGTTGCAAAAGTCGGTATCAGATCCTTTTTGCTTGATCTCCACATTAATTTAACAACCTCATATTCAATCATATAAATGACAGCACAAATAATGACAGCTGCCAGCGAAGCTGTAAAATCACATATTAAATTTATAAAAGCTTAAACCAACCACCTTTTTCAAAATTATACATAAAAAAACCTACCTTTAGGAATAAAATAAAAATATGGTGTAAGCAGTGTAAGAGCAGTAAGTATAAGTAAACCAGTATATAATCCACCCATTGGTGTCCTAACTCCACTAGCATGATTAACTGCTGATCGACTAAAGCTTCCAGTTACAGGCATTGAGCTTGCACATGAACCGAGTACATTACAAACACCAAGGGTCATGAGTTCTTGTGTAGCGTCAACTTGATTACCACTTGCAAAAGCTTTAGCTATAGCTACGTTACCTAGTACACCAATTATTGGTACCAGAATCATTGATGGTCCAAGTTCTGCACACATTTCCATAAAGTCAAGTGTTCGATTGTTTACCTATATAAATACCCAAAATTGATAAATATATTATGCATCTCCTAAATGAAAATGTAATACCAACAGACTTTTTAATATTACCTTAGTAGAAAAAGGTGGAAAACTAAAAGTTGGTAATCCAGGTCTTACAGGTCCAGTCAGTATGAAAGGTGATCTGGAAGTCGAGCTTTCAAGTTTATAAGCTATAGTAGAACAGCTAATTACTACAATAGCATTTCGTGCAGTTGAAATCAACCATAAAGCTTTAGTTAAAACCCTTTGACGTTTAGTTGGTTTTTCACCTTCTCTACAAAATCTAACGTCTTTCAATCTCTGTAATATATAATTACGCGTTTATCACACAATTCAAACGAAATAATACATTAAATACGTATGAATAAAAAAAAATAAAGAGAGAAAAAACAAACTGACCCTGAAGAGTAAAAGTATAAGAATACAGGTAAGACTCATGCCAGCATCCCAAGGACTGGTATTATGTATATTGCGATAAACCTGACGTAGTGTATCGACAAATCCATTGGGTGAAATACGCAGACCAAGTAGACCCTTAAGTTGTGAAGCTACAATTATAACTGAAGTAGCTGATGTAAAACCAACCGTTACTGGTATCGAGATAAAATCTACTAGTACACCTGTAATAATAATATCAATCACGTTTATATATATATTATAAACTGCTTAGGAATAAAATTAATTTTAATAAATGCGTTATTGCATAAAAACAGACCAAGACGTAAAGCAGCCATAAGTAGTTGCATACATCCAGTAAGGAAAGCTAAGAGTATAGCAAAATCAACGCTTCTACCCTGGACATACTGATGGGTCATAAGAGACATAAGTGCAGTTGGCCCAATTGTAATGTCTTTACAGGAACCAAAGAATACGTAGATGAGAGCACCAATAAAAGCTGAGTACAGTCCGTACTTTACATCCAAAATATCGTCCATAACGTTATCATGTAATAAATGATATAAAATTAATATTTTTTTATCTAGTCTAATCACCACTACTATGTTCTCCAGGATGATGTTATCATCCCTTACCTGAGGTTCAAGACCAGCAAGTGTAGCATAAGCCAAACCCTGTGGCATTACAGTTAAACCAACTGTGATACCAGCAATTGCATCGCTTACGAGCTTATCCGAGTCGTAGGATGGTAGCCAAGCTAAGATTGGTAGTCTACGTCTCAGCATCCCGACTAAAAAACCACCTGCACTTTGACGGCGTTCCCTCATCGTTCCCTGATGCAGCTTTGCTGCTCTTTCGAGATCGATGCACTATAAAATATATGTGCGATTTATATATATATTTAGGTTTGAGTATATTACTTTTTTGAATTGTGTTATTTATGGTGATGGTGTGGTATGTAGTGAAATTTATGTTTTTATTTTGAGATTGTTCTATTTCATTCTACTTTATTCTTAATAAATGTTTGCTAATACTCCGCTTTTATTGTATAAAAGATTAAATATTAAATAAAAATAAAAAAAAAAATTAAAGTTAAAAGAATTTTGCAATAAATAAATTTAAATGTCTGCACAAACGTATACAATTCTTATAACGTAAAATTAAATTAAATTTTTTCAATTCAAATTATTTGAAAATTAATTCATTCGCAACAAATTACATCAAACAATTAACACTAAAAATTTTCACATTTATTTAAAAAAAAAAAAAATCGCGATAAATTATAAAAATCACTACTAATTCAACATCCAAGAAAGCTGCTTATATTTTTACCTTTTGACAATTCTTTCAGCAACTAATTTTCTAAATTTAAAAAAACCAAACTCGTATATATTCGTCACCAAACAATAAAAATAAAAATAAAATTGTCTTTTAATCAAATCAAATAATATACTTCGCACTCCAAAATTTTATCAAAACAAACACTGTACACCACAAAAACCACAAAAAAAAATAGAAAGAATAATAAAGCGTCACAGAAAATAAATCAAATTCACGCAAATAAACACACGAGTAATAGCACCACACACAAGAGATAGAACAAGAAAACACTATATATAAAGAGCAAAAAATAAATACCAAAGAAAGTATAGAGGCTTAAAAGAAGGGGAGAGAGCGAGAGCCTGTGCGCGCTCGCAATATATATTGATGGTATGCAAAGCACGCGGCGGTTAGTGTTGGCGCCAGGGCTATCGTATTATATTATATTCTCACGCGCGAGAATAAGCTCGTGAATATTAATCGATATATACATATAATATAGGGCGGGGGGGGGTGGTATGCAATTTGCCGGCTGCACTATAACCGGCGAGACGCTGGCTACTGTACGCGGATTTTTTTTTTATTATGCGCCTGCTGCAGTAGCAGAGTCTGTGCGTTTATTTATTCTGGCCAATCGCCTGCGATACAAGTGAGTATATGTATATATATAGATGCATAAATATATGTACGTATGTGTATGTGAGAGATATGTCGAAAATAATTATCTAGTGTGTGTATGAGTGGGAGTGTGCGGAGTCGGAGGCAGACCGGCACATGAGATTGTCAAATCGAATACTGAGTTTGATCAGTCTAACACGTGTTTCTTTTATACATGCTATTGTTTTCCTTATTCAATATCTCCCTTCTCTTCTTTTTACTTATATTTAGTTAATTTTTCTTCTCTTACTGCCTTGATGATTTCGAGGTTGTTTTGTGGTATGGATCAATTTTTTTTTTATTTTAACAGCCCCACCCTTAATTTTCTTAAAAATTTTATGCTTTGTTTATTTCTATCATTCAATTTTACAATGCCACTGTCATTAATTTTGAATATTTTTAAATAGAAGAAATTAAATATTTTAACAAGCATACGAATGTAATAAACAACATTGCTTTGTAATTAAGTTTTACCATGAACCTTGAATTTATATATTTGTTAATCTCAATGTATATAATAAAAAAACTTGTTATAAATTACATTTATTATTGAAGTTTTTTTAGTACTCAACGAAAACATTAAAATGATTTTCTATCATTAAAATTATAATTTTTATGGTTCATAAATCTTAAGGACATGCTTACAATAATTAACTAGCTAGAACTCTTTTTTTTTTAGTTTCAAATGCTTTCTTATATACATACAAATTTTATTTATTTTTCAAGATTGTATACACGCGAAGATAATACTATTTTTATAAACATGCTGATTTATTTTCTTTTTTTTTATTATTTTTTTTATACACCTACGTTTTTTATTTTTCTTTCTATTTTTTCAGTTTATTTTGATGCAATTTATTTATATTTATCGAAGTATTCGTTGGTTTAATAATAAATATTATTCTAATTTTAAAATGAAAGCAGATATGTATATACTTTGAAACAAGTGGCTTTTATCAGTTCTTGATATGAAGTAAAATAAAAGAAAGTGTTGAATGTCAATGTCAATGTTATGATAATAAGTAAAATAATAACATTAAACTCAATTTAATTTCTATGCAAATATAATTGTATTTCACGTACAATCTATATATCCCATATTTTCCTTAACAATCACAAAAATAAATAACAATTTCCAAGCCTATAAATAGTCAAGAAATCTATTCTAGAAACAAGAATTATATTTATTTCTACTTTCAAACGAATTGTTCACCAAGTTTTTTTTTTATTTTCATAAACAAGTCCTACATAGTTTCTTTTGTTTTTTTTTATCTCTATTTTTTTTCTTCTTCTTTAACTTCACGCTCTCCTGCATTTCAATCGTACAATAATAAAAAAAAAAAGTAAATACTACGCGTCTGACGGACAGTAGTAAGTAATGTGTTCATAGCAAGGCCGATTTATTGCGCTAGTCATGTAATTGCTTGGTAAATTTCGCTTTTCATTTTCTGGGTCAAACATTTTATATAGGCTGATTTTTCTTTACAATACCTTTGTGTGCTTTTTTTAGATCTTTGTCTTTTAAAAAATCTGCTAATTATTAAGTTATGTATTTTATTTTTATCTATGAATGTACACAGATAGAAACAAAAACGTATTGTTAAATGAAGTTAAGAAAATTTACCGTTATGGTAAAATTTAATTATTTTTTAAAAAAAAGAAAAAAATTAGTTTGATTATGAAGCTTGGCTTTTTATAGAAATATAGGTATGTAAACTAAACAAGCCCCAACTGCATCACATTTTCAATGAGCTATATTTCATTGGAATAATTAGGTCAAACAAGTTCCAGCAATTATTGTAGTTACATACAATATTTTTCTAAAAGTAAGACACACAAAACTCATGATCAAATCGATTATTAATCAACGAAAATTAAACATTAATTATATATTTCAATCAAACCTTAGTATGCATTTGATGAAAATTACGTAAATGTAACTTGAAACTTGTATCAAGAAATTAAAAAAAATAAATTATAATTCAAATGCTAACACTTATAATCACAAACTTTCACAAGATACAAAAAAAATCACAACGTTCCACTTCACTATTCTACAGTAATAGGTAATTTTTTTAAAAATTCCAAAGCTGAGCTTTTTTTAAAAGCGACACTCCACTTTGTACTTTTTCCGTAATATATAGATAACACAAAGCAGACGGACGCCTAACCTATGAGGTCAACAAACCTTTCGCCTATATATGTATGTATATATGTATATATATAATGCACAATATACAACATACCTACATTATACATATAGATATATCTATGCATATGAACAAACTATGCGTTTGGTAAATTATTGTAATACTTGCAATTGGCACATATTCACGCGTGTGATAAAAACTTGTAATGTTCAAATTTAAATAAAAAATAGACTTTAGGAATTGTATGGTAATGAAAACGAGACACTATAGACTTTTTTTTAACAGTTAAGTAGACAAAAAATGATAATAATACCTGTTAATATTAACAATTATTATTATTATCATTATTATTTAAGAACAATCAATTTTGTAAAATAAAAGTTGTAGAGTTTGGCATACATATAGGTAAGCTAATAAAAAGTAGGTGGCTATGTGTGTATAATGTGTGTGTAAACATTTTTTTGTAACTATGTGCATATGTGTGTGAGGGTGGGGTGGGGGTGGCAAATTGTATACATATATTGTTATGTGTATAAAAACAAAATAAAGAAACAAAAAAATATTTACCAAAAAGTCAATACCACCAGGAGACACCAAAGTAAACAGCAGTTAACCTGATTAAATCAGGAATCAGGACTCCTTAGGGACTAGTTAAACGAGGAGGCACGATAATGTTTGAATACTGCATAGTAGAATCCGTAAATTCCAAATAGAATCAATCACAAAACAAAAAACAATTGTTTATATTTACGGCTGATTAATTATAATCGACATACTGCACCGAGTCTTAATAAATCAACAAAGCTGTATAGCAACTGAGTACTTTAACTGCGGCCTTGCAGTTGTACTACACAGAAGAACTGACACAAACGCGGTAAAACTGCATATATATTCCATTTCCAGACAGTAACAGTGTATAGATAGATATATGTATATATATATAATCTGTATAACGTATAACTGCAACACACAATCACACAAAGCCGCAAAGCCAAAGCCTCTCTAAAAAACAAGTAGTGGCGTTCTTTTCCCTACTCCAAATTCTTTCTTCTCTCTTCTCCCTCCTCCAAAGATCGATTGATGCTGTGTGTGTTCTTATTTTTTTTTTTTTGCTTTGCTTTATTTTTTATTATTTCTTTTCTTTCCCGCGCGAAAGCAGTAGCAGTAACATAAACACACATTCTGTTTTCTATTTAGTGAACTGAAACTGAACAGCTATTTGAACATAACCTTACACTATTTTTTAAATTCTTACTGACACGATTGCATTTACTTATAAGATCGTACAATAATCAATAAGAAATTTTTTTATTTATTTATTTGTTTATATTTTTTTAATATTTAACAAAAAAACTTGAAATTGCACCGCAATTACGCCATTAGCGCTGAAGTGCATGCACTAATCAAATCGTTTGATTTAAAAGCGCGCGAATATTTCAAATTTTGATAAAATTTGTGCGACCGGAACGAAGCTGAAATTTTTGCTGACCGCGCGATTTTGCACAGCAACGGAAACCAAAACGGGTGGTCAAAGAACGACTCGTGAAGGTGTTTGCGAAATTGCGGGTGTAAAAAATTTAAAAACACAAAATTAGAAAAAATTATTTGTTTTACATTTTTATTGATTTGTATAAAATTTTATTTCAAAGTGCAATTATTTGATTCAAGTACTAAAACCATAAACTTGCATAAGTAGTACAATATGTTTAATTTGACTTTTTTGTAAAAAAGTTATCTCTTTTAAACTTTCAACAATTAATTTTTTGTCCATTGGCATTTTGGGTAATAGATCCATATCAAGTTTAATTTCAATCCCAAAAAGATTGCAAGCAATTTTCATTGACAAACAGAATTCATGACATTCCTGGCGTTTCGATTTTCCTCTGAATAATTGACGAAGTCCAATTACGTTTGTGTTTGGGAATCTCATAAAATGTATTGTATTTTGCCAATGTTTGTAGTGAAGATCGTTTACTTTTAATTCTTTTAGATCAGCATCTTGATACTTTCTGCGCATTTTTTTATTAAACAATTCTTCATCAAACTCCTCGCTGCATACCTCATCTATTATTGATGCTTGTTGATAGACAAAAATTCCCACCGCGTGCTGTATCAATTGTTTCTTTGCTTGTTTCTAAACATAAGAATGAGAACGTATATGTATACAAATATCCCTTAATGTTAAATCTTATTCATTAAATAAAAATAAGATAACTATATAGGATAGAATAATACTTACTAACTTTGATTCAAGCGTTACACAACGCATAAAATACCGTAAACTTTTCTTTTCTTTTTTTAATAAGTTATTTTTAGATGAAGTCACCGATCTTTTAACCATTTTTAAAAATAAATTTTCAAAATTCCTTATGGTTTTAAAGAATATACATAAAAATTATGTATGTACTATACAAGCTACGACTTAGACTTTCTGCCAAAAAAGTTAACATTGTTTTCAGCGTTGATCGATGGCGTTGAATTGAAGCGTCGATCAGCGCTGTGAGCGGCATTTATCGATACATGTACGGATATGTATCGAATATCTCGAAATCTCGAATCCCCGCGCGCAAATATTTCAAATCTCGATAAAATTTATTTTTCTCAACCTTACTACTTTTTATCAGTCAAAAATAAAATTAATAATTTATTTTTTGTCAGATTATTTTTATTAATAGCAATAAATATTACATTTCAACTGAGGGTGATACCCAGCCTTTGAATGCACTTTGCAGTTCTTCAGCAATCGTTAAACAGAGATGATCTTGATATAGTGCAGAAATGACCTTGAAAAAAATATTGTATGTTAATTTAAAATTTTTAAAAATAACAATGTCATTGTTTTTTCAATTATTAGCTATGCCTCAGTACTGACCTGTATTCCAATTGGCAATCCATTACTATTTAATCCTAGAGGACATGCAGTGGAAGGTAAACCAAGTACATTAATTATTCCAGTATAAGAGAAATTAAAAGGTTTCACCAAAGGCTCTTTGTGTAACGGAGCAGCAGTTGGATGTGTTGGATAGAGAAAAATTCCATTTTCACCTAACATCTCCTACAAAATTACCATAACAACATTTGTTATTTAATAAATGTGTAAATGAAGAAAACAGGATGGAGGTGAAATATATTATGTATCTTTTTACCTGAAATTCTAAACGAAGTTTTTTCCCCTCAATTATAAGTTCATCTTTTTTCTTCTCTGCATGAGCTTTATCAAAAGCTCCCATTACTTTTTCAAATATAGCTGTTAAAAGAGCAGCAAGAGTATGCTCACTACGACCAACCAACCATATAAGTAATTCACGACCAAGTGGAAGCTGATATTTCTGATCTGTAAGATCATAAGCCATGCCTTTATTTGGATCATCAATTGCATCAAATGCAAACCAGAGTGGCAAAGTTTTTTTGAACATTGAAATGTTGATACGAGTTGCTTTGACATTGTAGGATTTTTCCAAATGTATCACTGCTCGTCTCATTGCTTCTTTAATTTCTTTATCCACCGGTGAAACAATTAATGAATCCTCTTCTTGCTCTTCCATGTAATAAACCTCAAGATTTAATTATTATTATTAATAATTTTTCTCAGTAAAAAATAATTTTTAGTTAAGTGGGATAAAAAAATATCATGTTACCTTAAGTTCACTGCTTCCAAGTTTAGGCTGTTGTTTCAGCATTCCTACATTTTGACCTGCCATTACTTGCAGTAAAGCTGGTAAATCTTTAGCATAACGACTCATTGGTCCGATAACGCACATTTCATCCTGATTCTCTGTCGTTGTTTTTGGAAATTCCCCTTTGCGTGACACAATTCCTACATATGTATAAATTTAGCATTAAAATTAATACAAAAATTTTAAAAAATAAATTATCACTCATAACTTACCCATAGAAGGTTTGTGACCAAAGATACCATTGAAAAAGCTCGGCATACGAATCGATCCTCCGATATCCGATCCGATACCAAATGGTGAACCAGCCGCTGCTAATAAACATCCTTCTCCACCTGATGAGCCACCAACAGTATGCCTTGATAAAATTGAAATATACATAAATATTAAATTTTCATAAATGAAAAATAATCATATAATACAACTTACCACGTGTTATATGGATTTTTTGTCGTTCCATAAACACAATTTGAGCTTTCCCACCACATTGCAAGCTCTGAGATGTTGGTGGTAACAAAAGGTATAGCACCAGCTTGACGCATTAAATGCACACAATCTGCATCTTTATCAGCACGTTTTTCTCGACGACATACAAGACCACCAGTTTGCTTCATTTTTTCTACAGCTATGCATTCCTAAAATTTAGTTATATTTTGTATTTTTATAAATAATTTATAAGCAGTTCGTGTGCTGGTTTATAATTTACCTTTACACTAAATGGTACACCAAAAAATGGTTTAGTTTTAGCCAAAGTCTCGATACTGGGTGCATCTGGAGTTTTTAAAAATTCGTCACATTGACGAGCTTCCTCTAATGCCTCCTCAAATCGTCTTTCGGTTATACAATTTAAAATCGGTTGAATTTCTTCAATTCTTGAAATAAAAGCTTTTACAACTTCTTCTGAAGATACCTAAAAGTAGAATACAATATGATAATAAATATTTATATAATTATGAAAATTTTAATTTAAATTTTATTTACCTGACGATTACGTATTTTCGATGCCAAAGTTACAGCACTATCTAATAGCAATACATTTTTTATTGGTGGCTGTTGTTTTGGTAATCCGTTAATAAGACATTTTAGCAAGAAAAAAAATTTGAATATATGTTGAATAAGCCAAATGTCTAATTTGATAAGCCGACGAATAAAATCTTGCAAGCTCATGTTGAATTGAATTTTTACCAGGTAAATTCTGATTACATGTATTAGATAGGTATGTCGATGCAACTGTAATAAATTTCGAATAAATTGTTTAATGTCGAAGTAATATGATTCTTTTAATATTTTGTAATTACAATTTTGATTAACGTTACCTTTTGTTCACTTTTGATTACTACAGAATTTGTCGTTTCGTTTGTACCTTAAAAAATTTCGGATCTAACATATAATGCCATATATATCGTAAAATTGCTTTATGAGATAACGTATATTGTTGAGATAAATTACAGATTAAAAAAAAAAACCTTAACATAAATTTTATTGCATTATTATATTTGATATCTAAATAAAATATAGTAATTTGTTATATAAATAACAATTTATTTTGTTTCCCAAACACTTACTTTTTTGATTAAATTATTCTTCTCTTTATTTTTATACAGGTATACTGTTCAGATCCATTAAATTAACAAACAAAAGTTTTATCTCTGCATCTGTAAATATATCAAACATCAAATTAGCGATAAGTCAAATTACTTTGTACATATAGATAAATCGTGTTTTTTCAATAATTTTTTCGTCTTTGTGCTTTTGATTCCTTATAATTTAATAATACTTTTTATTAATAAATATATTAATAAATTTTTTTATAAATAATTAATGATTTTTTTATAAAACATCTTCGTCACATCTAAAATTTAAAAAATCAGCTTGAAACTTGATTGGCTTGATCATATGTCATTATATCTCCACCTTTCGAGTCGTCTGCTTGTGACGTCAGACCTGAAAATGCCTAATATATAACGTCATAAAACATCCAATAAGAGAAAGAGAGAAATGTGAGATGATATGAGAGAAGAGAAAAGAATGAAATGTGGCAGCAGCGCTTTTATACACTTCGGGGAATCACATGAAAAACAAAAATAATCAACCATTGTTACTTGTTTGCAACAATAGATCGTCGTAGTAAAACAAAGAAATACATCTATTACTGTGTTACTTCATTATTAATCAGTTTATTGGATTAACAAAATGACGCTAAACAAGTCAAAAATGACCAGCTTCATCGAATGTCTAGGTATAATACTTATAATCTTTCGAGTTTGAAATGGCGGAAGAGAGAGCCGAGATATTATATCACATGCATAACCTTATTTCGGTGCTTTCAATGTTTTTCAGATAAAGCAACAAATCCTTTACTGCAGGAACCAGATTATGATGCGATTGTTGAAATCTGTCAATTAATTGAGGATGGTTACATTGAGTAAGTTAATTAATCAGTGTTTTTATATTAAATAGTCAATTCATTTTATTACATATTAATTTTTATACCAATACTGTGTTTTATTTTAAATCAGACTAAATTAAGTTTTACAATTTTTAAACGATAATAAACTCTGGTATGATCTTTTTTTAGACCACACCTAGCTGTGAATGCCATCAATAAAAAGTTGATAGATAAAAATTCATGCACTGTTATCTTAGCACTTGAGGTATATATTATCTTGATGCCTTATGTACATACACACACTTATATACAAATTTTATTATTTTATTATAAAACTTTTTGTATAGGTGCTAAAAGCCATTTTTCATTGTGGCAGGATCATTCGAAAAATAATTTGCACACTGAATTATATGGAATTTTTAGAAACAATCATTGAATCTACCAAAACAAATATTATTATAAAGAATACAATTGTGATGATTATAGAAGAATGGGTTACTGCTCTGCAGTATTATCCAAGATATGATGCTCCAGAAGTAAACATTTATTTTTGTTTATTAATAATATATATTTTTACCATAAGCAACATTATTAATTTTAAATATTTATTACAGAAATTTTTAAATATTTTAAAAGCAGAGGTATCTCCTCATTCTTCTAAAACAGAACATAAGAATAAAAATGAGAAATTGCAAACAAACAAATCTGAAACAAATATATTAAATAATGAAAATGCTAAAAAAGTTCTTACTGTTGAGAAAATTATAAAAACAAATTTGAATGGTAAAAATTATTTAAAGACAAAATCTGTACAAAAGTCAAATGATAAAGAGCAATCTTCTGATTTACTTAAAGAAGTTATCGAACAAAGAAAAAAACAGCACAAACAATACCTAAAATCACAAGGTAAACCTACTTCATCTGATGAGGAAGATAATCCAGAATTGGAAAAATTAAAGTAATTTATTTTTATTTTTATCACTATTTACAGTTAACTTAATACAAATTATTTATTTATTTTTTTTTTGTTTGATTTAGTGATACTTTGGAGAGCAGTGGCACCAAAAAGGTAATTTGTCAAACTTGAAAAGATTAATTCGTTTTTATTTATTGATTTTCTATTAATACAACAGGAATGTACACAAGGACTACCAAAGGATTTACAAAATTTAAAGAATCAACGTCTTCAACTTGATGCAGGTATCAAGGAATATCGATCAAAACTGCATGAAAATTATGTTGCAAATAATTGTAGCACGGAATTAAGCCAATGCGTGGATCCAAATTGTGAAAATTGTTTAAAGTAAATATTTAATATTTATTAAAGATACAATTATTTTGATATTAATTTTACGTAAATAAATTTCATTTATTTCTAGGTACAAAAACATTGTAATTCCAAATTTTGAACTACCCAAGCGCTTACCTCCAGAACTTAGAAAAGTTAAAGAAAGTAAAGCTGCACTTAAAGATTCTTTTGAAGATGTAAAGGAGATCAAAGGGAAGCATTATCATCAAAACTCATCAAGGTGATTTATTTAAAAATTTTAACATTTCACTTTTCATTATCAAAGATTAATTTGAAGATTTTTCTAAAAATTATATTTGCCAATTCCAGAAAATCAACAATTCATAAGAACAGACAGGTAATTTTTTAGTATTAAGATGACAATTAAATTTGTACACTATGCATTAAATTGTTATCAAACAATAATTAAAATTTTTAACTTCATAATAAATTTAATTATAATAATTTAAATTTTATTTTAGAACCTTGGCAAAAATGATTATCTTCTTGGAGGTATACCACCAACTAGCCCAAATAATAATGTATCCCGTGTAAGTAAATTAAATTCTACAGAGTTATACATAGTTAAGACTTAAGACAATAAAAAAATGTTATTTTGTATTGAAATAATAAAGTCTAATAATAAATATTAGATTGAAAGTCCACAAAGACCATTATTAAAAACCAAAGCAATGGAGGAAGAAGAACAAGATCTTAATAGAGCTATAGCTTTAAGTTTAGTTGATACCGGGATGGAAGAAACATATTATGTAAAATTTTTAAATTTAAATATTTAATTTAATAACATTAAAAATTATTTTTTTTTATACAGAAAAATGTGAATTTTGATAGGAAGATGATCTCCAAGAAGCTATAAATGCTAGCATGGAATTGGAGGAAGACAAAAATTTTTCTGTAAGTAATTATGTACATTTTACTATGATAAATCAAATTAAATGTAAGAAATTTATACACATTTTAATTTACATTTTTAGTATTTGCCAAAATTAGATGATAAAGAAGAAGATTCATTATTATTGTTAAGTCTGCAATTAAGTTTAGACAAAGATAATGAAAGTTCAACTAGGCAAGGTCAGTTTTACATAATAATGTAGATAAGTTTAAATTATTTAAAATTTTATTATAATAAAATTGAATTGTTTTAGATCCCTCTGAAGAAGATCAAAATCAATGCAGCATTTGCATGGACAAAAAAACTTTACTGTATCTAAGGCCATGTAATCATATCATTTGTTGTATTTGTATAGAAACTTATAAATCTAATTCATGTCCTATTTGTAGGCAACATTATAATTCAGTTTCTTCAATTCCTCTATTTTAAGTTATTTTTTGTTTATAAACATATATTGTATGTCCTACATTGTACAATATGCTATATTGTAAGCTTTTATAAAACTTCATTATTTTGATAATAAAGAAAACATGCTGTTTGTAAAAATTGTAATTATTTACATTAAAAATAATAAAAATATCTAATTAATAACTAATAATAATCAATAAAAAAGTTCTTGACTCTCCTATATGAAAATTGAAAGTGGCCGCCGGAATGCAATTTTAGTTTAGTCGATAAAGTAGAAAGTATTACAGAATATGGTAATGTGTATTTGTGTTGTGTTGGTTATGTATATGTGAATGTATGGTAGAAAAATAAAGTAGAAAGCAAAACATATAAACTAAACAATTCGTCTTATTGGTCAAGTTATTAATAATAGACAGGCTTGACCAATCAATCGATCATGTCAAATAACTGTTTATCTCTTTATGCATTTGTGTTTGTATAATACATACTTGCATTTCGTGTAAAAACAACTTTAGTATATCAAAATTCAGTGTTAACGAGATGAAGTGACGTTTCATCTGTCAAGTGACTCACTGCGTTTTATGTGCGTTGTTGCATTGGTGTAACTCCGTTTAGTGCATCTGCCTACCTTGTGTGCGTTTAGTTTTTTTTTTTCTAAAACTCATTAGATCAACGTCGCGGGCAAGAGTTCCCGACGTACTTGACCACCAGGATTTCACGTCGTTTTACAACAATGCCCATCATGGGGTTGAGTAGCAATTTTAATAAATTGCTTGGTTAGTCGTCGATATTTTCTATCTTGCGTATTGTCTAGACTTAATATTTTAATTCTTACTCTTGGTTTTTTTTTCCTGCAGAAAAAGCAACGAGTAATCTAAAACTCGAACCCGACTGGCCGACAATCCTGAGCCTTTGCGACCTTATACGCCAGGGTGACGTCAGGTAAAGTCTGCTTTCTACTTTTTACTGCGTTTTAACCTCCAAATCATTTTTGGAGTTTTACATTAATTATGCTTTTTTTATGCTCCGATTGTGTATATTCTTGCTTATATATTTCCCAGCTTTTTAGCCAACGTTTTTATAAACCTTGGTGACGATCAAATTTTTTTTCTGATCGTAATGTATTGTAGTTTGAAAAATTTCTTGCATTATTTTTTTATTTCATTTATCATAGTTTTTTATATTTGATATATATTTATTCTATTTACATTGTTTATAAATTCAAAATACATAATTGGTGCCACTAAATTATTTTAGATTTACTAGTACTTTTGTCAGAATGGATGATGCAAAAGATAATTAAATAACGTAATAAATAATAGTTGCAACAATAGCTTTTATAATAATTGAATAAAACTTTAAACCTTCTTTTCTTCTATTTCTTATTTATTTGTGATAATTTAATAGTTGCTTTCTTTATTTTTATGAAAATTTATTAATTATAAAATATTTATTACAGTCCAAAAAATGCACTTGCTGCTATCAACAAAAAAATAACTCATGAAAATCCACACACAGCTGGATTTGGTCTTTTGGTAAGCTAAGATATTTTTTAAATCTCGGATTCGTTCTACAAAAACCATTTTAAACTGCATGTTAATCTTAATTTTAGGTCTTAGAATCTTGTGTTAAAAATTGTGGAGCTTTAATTCATGATGAAGTTTGCACAAAGCAATATATGGAACAGCTCAAGGAAATAGCTAAAACAACACAGCAGGATTCAGTTAGGAAAAAGATTCTTGAGCTTATTCAAGCTTGGGCATATGCTTTTAGAGAATCTCCAAAATATAGAGCAGTTCAGGTATTTTTTATAAAAAAAATTTATAATTCAATAAAACATACAAGTATATTTATTTTTTTTTGTTTTCACAGGACACTATGAGAATTATGAAATCTGAAAATTTTGATTTTCCAATTTTACAAGAAAGTGATGCCATGTTTTCAGCTGATATTGCTCCAGAATGGGTTGATGGAGATAAATGTCACCGCTGCAGAACAGCTTTTAATACATTCAATCGTAAACATCATTGCAGAGCTTGTGGACAAGTATTTTGCAGTCAGTGTTCTAGCAAATTTTCTACATTGCCTAAATATGGAATTGAAAAGGAAGTTCGAGTATGTAACACCTGTTATGATCAAGTTAACAAGTAAGTTGATAATTTTTTAAATTTGGATTAAACTTTTTATTTTACATTAAATTATTTTTTGGTATAATACATTTATTTTTTAATTTCAAGACCGGTGGTATCAGTAACAAAGGAAACAGATTTGCCTGTGGAATATTTAACAAGTTCTTTGGCACAACAGCAACAAGTAAATTAATTTATATTTTTTATGATTAATTAATGATAGAAACTTTATTAACTCAAAAATTATAAAACAGGTGCCACCAAGAAAAACTGATGAAGAGCTTAGGGAAGAAGAAGAATTGCAGATTGCATTAGCATTGAGTCAAAGTGAAGCAGAACATAAGGAGAAAGAGAAAAAACGTGCGACTAGCGCTATTATTTCTAATGCAACCACTTTTTCAAAAATACATTATTCACCGCCACCGTCTCCTGTAAATATATAAACAATATTTTTAAATGCTTAATTAGTTGAAATTATAATTATCTAAAATTTTAGGAGCCAAGTCCAAAAATTCAAGAGGAAGAAGAAGTTGATCCTGAACTTGCAAAATATCTAAATAGACAATACTGGGAACAACGACAGTCTGCACTGGAAGAGCAAACTGCAAGACTAAATGTTACTAGTCCGTCAGCTCCAAATATTGGCAGTCCAATGCCGCAGAAAATTATTGCCATTAAACAACAAAATGGTGAAGTAGATCCTGAAATGAGAAATTTTGTTGAAAATTTAAGATCACAGGTGGAAATTTTTGTCAATCGCATGAAAAGTGATTCATCTCGAGGAAGATCAATTGCTAATGATAGTTCCGTCCAAACTTTGTTTATGAATATAACTGCCTTACATTCAAGGTGACCATTCAAATAAAAATATAAATATTTAGTTTCATAAAACCAGTTTTAAAGAGTTATAATATTCTTTTATATTTTTAGGCTTTTAAAATATATTCAGGATCAAGAAGATAAAAGGGTTTACTTTGAAGGTCTGCAAGATAAATTGACTCAAATAAAAGATGCCAGAGGTGCCTTAGACGCTTTGCGCGAGGAACATCGTTTGGCATTATTGCGTGAAAAACAGGAAGCAGAAAGGAAGAAGCAGTTGCAGATGGCTCAAAAGCTTGAAATTATGCGTAAAAAGAAACAAGAATATTTGCAGTATCAACGCGAAATGGCACTCAGCAGAATTCAAGAGCAAGAGCGAGAAATGCAAATGCGTCAAGAACAACAAAAGCAACAATATAAACTAGGTATAGTAAATGAATAACTTAATTTTTTATTATAAACCATGTTAATCAATTAAAAAACTCATCTACAACTTATTTTTTTTATTTCTGTAATCGACAGCTGGAGGATATCAGGGGCTTCCTGGTTTTATGGGTCCGCCTGGTCAGGGATCTCCAGTGAGACAAGTGCAATACTCAGGCCCAGAGGCCAATTACAATTCTTTACCAACAACAAACCAGAATATTTATGCCTATCCAGGAGGTGGTACTGGAACCTACTCGGTTCCAACTACTTATCTTATGCAGCATCCACATCAAGCTCAACTTGCAAATCCATCGGCAGTGACGGATACAAAGCAACCTATAGCAGAATGTCAACCCAATACAAATCCAGAAAATCTTAATCGCGTCACCGTATCAGGACCGGGAATGGTAAGCAACAGAAAAAAATAAAACTGCTAAACGTAGATACATTGTTCGAATTTTTGCAGCAAATACCAACAACTTCAGGGCCTGGAAATCAACAACAACAACAGTCAACACCACAACTGCATAGTATGGTTCAACCGGGTCCTATAAATGCTCCCGGTCAACAGCCACAAAGCAACAATCACATTCCAACTCCAACTCAGTCGCCAGCGAGTCATTCGGGTCGTGTAAACGTTGCAAATGAAATTCAAATACCTATATGTATGGATTCAACCCAGGTGCCAGGTCTTCACATAATGCCTCCACAAGCTGGCGTGCCTCAAATGATACCCAATGGACCAATGCTTCAACGTCAACAAATAGTTGTTGGTCAAGGACCTAATGGGCCAGGTATGCTTCCGCAAAATATGCCTAGGCAATTGCCTATGCAAGGACAAATTGGTCAGCCACATCCTCTTGGCCCTAATGTATCGGTTCCTGGTAAGAAATTGCTATTAACAACATAATCATCATTTACAAATCATCTCTAATTAATTTTATTATACGTTTAGGCCCAGGTCAAGCTGTTTTAAGAAATGATTTGATACCAGGATCGCAACATTTGCCTGGGCTACCGCAATTATCAGATCCACAACAATTACATGGTCCTCAGTTAGTTCACGCTCCGCAACCGCAAATTCCAAATGTCCAACATATTCAAAATCAGCCTCAACAGATGCAAGGACCACAACAGATGCAACCATCTCAGCTTGTCCATGGTATGCAAGATGAAAGTTTTACAACATTGCAAGGTGTCCGGGTACCAGTAGAAGCTATGCAGCAACTTCCACAGCAACAGCAAGTACATCAACAAGACCAGCAGTTAGCTCAGCAAAATCAACCGATACAAGTTCCAAAAGTTGAGGAAGATAGGAAATCACCAGAAGTAGCAGAATTAATTTCTTTCGATTGATATGTATGAATATATTTTAATTATTTTGCATTTATTAAGCTATATATATATACATAAATTATAAATACTATATTGTTTCATCAAATTGTTTTAGTAGTTTTTAATTACAACGTGTAAAATAAACAAAAAAAAAGTATATAAGACTAATTTGAAAATAAATTTTATTTTTAAATATAGTATATATAAACATATTGAACTGATTCAAATTTTTTTTTCTTTTTTTTTTTATTAATAAATGTAAAGTTTTGTCAAACTTTCAGGTAGAGAGAGCATATAGAGAGTTTATCGTTAAGTTTTTCACGTCATTCACATACCAAACTTTTCTCGAACATCGCATCTCTCTGGAATAGTCATAAAAAAAAGCTTTCTCCGCCTCTCGTTGTTATATAGCGCAATATATCGTATTCCATCGCAATATCACGCAATAATTTTGCATTCGTAACTGTAGCTTCAAAACTTTCAACGATATTCCAGCTTATACGATTGCGTTAAAATAAGAAGAAAAAAAGAAAAAAAAAAGACGAGCTTGCAGTATAAGCTATGTATAGCTACTATTGGAAAGATATGCATTGTAAATCGCGTAGGTGGCATATATGTATGTATATATATGTAGGTGTATGTAGAATAAAGTATATAAGCGTGACAAGCGTCGTCTATAGCAAATAGTTTTCTATATAACTGCTGTTCCAAGCTTCTTCTCGTATTATGCTTTCTCTGAGAATAGTTTAGTAGTCGTGAGAAATATTCTGATTCCTCACGCGCTTCTCGTTCTGGTACTCGTCGTATAATTTTTATTGTCTCCTAGCGCATCGCGTTTTTATTGACATATCGCTGCATATAGCTTTTTTTATTATGGAATATCTCGTATCTTTTAGCAAATATAAAAAATTTAAAACGATTGTTATTACGTGTATTTAACATTATATTTATGAATAATTAAATCAAAAAACAATATTATATTTCAAATACTTAAAAATTATAAAAGATCCATATTAAAGCAAATATAAGTAGTAAAGATATTTACAATTCTAAAAAGAAAAAAAAAACGAAAGCAATGCATAACTATGTAATGACGCAAACAAAAAGCATATAATAATAAATACAAGAGAGTTGTGCTGGTATGCGATGACTTATTTCATTCTACTTGTTGCAACTTTATAAACTCCACGTATACAAACATAATTATTAATCCCACCTAACTTTCGCGCAATCTCTCACATATACATATAAAATAAACTTACAGAAATAAATTAGTTTAGTAAATGATCTATATCTATTTAGTAAATGTAGTAAACTATATTAAATTTATTTAGTAAACATCTTTATACTTACTCGTATAATAACAAAGTCAAATATTACAAAAAAATGTGATAAATGCATCTCTACACAAATATACTGTCTATATAGATCTGAACACATCCCAAGTTAGAGGATTCCCAAGGGTTTTTCGCTTTCTTTCTGTTCTTTCATGTTCACGCGCTTTATCTCTTTGCCGCTGCCACACGAATGTAATAGGTAGATATATAGGATAGACAAAAGCGCGCGTGCTTACCATGCAAATACATAAAGTATATACCTACATATAACGCTCGACCAGTTGGCACATTCTTCTTACAATGAAGGAACAAAACATTATTCCCTCTAGCAAATCACGTTCACCTTTTTCTCTCTCTCTATTTATCTAGACAAATAAATGGCTAGCAGGTATAAAAACGTCGTTTATTTTGCTACCAATCATCCTATGGAACTGAATTTGCTGTCGCATCGTGTTCGAAGAAAAATCGAAAAATGCATATATATCGCTGAGAATGTTTGAATGTAGGTATAGTGAGCTTTGGGAATACAGACGATGTACTTTGGATATTTGACATATTTGTAATCAGTTTGTCCTTCCTGCTATATCGATGGCCTTTTCACACTAGAGATAATATAATATACGAGTTGAGTTATTGTGATTATAAATTTAGGAAAGATTGATGATGTGTATAAGGTATACGCGATTATGATCAATTATTAATTTAATTTGTTCACGAACACATTAATTTGTCGTTTTCGATTCACACATATAAATTCGCGAATAGAAAGACTATTGTTCGCATCAATTGCATATTACCTATTTTATCATAATTATTTGATAAAATAATAATTAACGTTATATCCATATGTTTATCATATTAATTATTATAATTACTAATACACAATGCATAATACATTCTTACGTATTATTATGCGTGAATTTATATCACATAATAATATCTGTCGTTTTTTTAAAAGCTGAGCTTTTTTTTTAAAAAAAATACTAATATTTCATTCCGTCACCTTAATCATACCAACCTGTGTACGTGCTATATTATGCTAAACGTGCTCAAGTACGTTTTTTTTTTTTTATATGATAGATATATCTTTCTTTCTCTTTATACGTTCGTAGTAGTAAATTAAAAATATTTTTTTTTTATCTGACAATTTTACATCTTTATCTGACAATTATATATATTCTTCCTGTTTTTCTCCTTACCAATTTTTATGTATCTCACACATGTTCTTCCTATATATATTTTTTTAATTTTCACATTAATTATAGTGAAATCAATTATTTTTCTTTTTACAACATGTGTAAAATTATATAAATTCCGATAAGCGAGTATAAAAGTATAGATTAATATGTATGGCAAGAAAGCAGTATAAAACAAAAGTACACCGTACAGCTTTATCAATTTCAAAAGTTCAAGATAGACATTATATATCTATATATGTAAATATACATCAAGTGTTCACGTAACGAGAATTTGAATTACCGTAAAATTAATCCAACGATGCAGAAGAGTACGCGCGCAGTAAAACCTTTGAAAAGATTAACATCTGAGAGTGAGAGAGAAAGAGAGAATCATAAAAGCTCTCTCGGTCGTGCCAAGAAAGAGATATATGTAAATACGTGTGTGTGTGTGTGTGTGTGTGTGTGTGTGTGTGTGTGTGTGTGTGTGTGTGTGTGTGTGTGTGTGTGTGTGTGCGTGTACTACTTACGCGTATTATAAAGTTCAAATTGTAAGTATATAAGAAACGATTTGACGCAATATCTGCCACCAACACTATTCGTCGTTATTCTTATAATATATATTTACGCTGATTCACAGTAAAATATATATGTGCATAATTGTATGTATGTAATGTATGTGTGAAGTTAAAAGAACATGACGTCACTGTCACTATACGTATGAGTTTAGACAGATTTTATGAATGAAAAATATTTTCTCAATATATTATTATTATTATTATTATATGTTACTATCTGTTCGGATGATTGTTTTTCTCTTATATACACGCTATTTCTTGTGTTAAGAAACATATATTATCTCTTAGTTGCTCCCATATCCATTCATTCAATTTTCTTTATTCTTTTCTGATACATATTACTTTTCATCTATCTTACTTTACTACTTTTTCTCTTTTTTCTTCCTTTGGTTATCATATTCCTCGAATGATGTAGCATAAAATTTTAATTGAATTTTACTATACGCACACATACATACATACATATAGGATAATAATAAAAATTAGTAATAATCATTTATTATAAATTAATTTAAATTAAAAATAATTGTTTTTATAGAAATCAATGATTTGTAAAAGTAAAAAATTAATTTAAAAATAAAAAACCGATGTTAATTGCATGGCAGAATGCTTTCTCAAAAAAGTATGACATACCATTAATTTTATTAACAATCTCAATAATAATTGATTAGTGATCAAAAAATACTGCAATCAAATCGAGAGTACTTGTTATCTGCCTAATCAAAGTTAAACTTTTTTAAAGCATTGATTTGACAAATAATTCGTGTTGTACGTATTAAATGACGAATTTTTTATCATAATATTACGCTTACATAATTATAGTGAATAATCAATCATTTACAATATAGTATATTAAACAAAAAAAAAATGAACTTTTGGTTTAAAAATACTCTTAATAAAACTGAGTTATTCAATTTTGACATAAAATTCAAAAAGTATAACTTGGAAAACGTTAAATTATAAAACTTAAAATTCTGTTACAGTCATGTATTCATTTCGTATATTTGAATAATATCAATTCGTATTACATTAGATATAGATAAACCAAAGAAGTTCAAAGTGTAGCTTCTCTCATGAATAAACGTCAAAGGTAATCGTATCTACATATCCATACTTATATGTGAGAAGTAAAGATATTCGTACTCGTAATATATATGGTGTAAAAGTTTTTTTTTTTTTGGGAGGGGGGAGGAGAAGAAATAGCCACTCGTATATGTTCAAGTGTTGGGTCTGACCACAGAATGAGTTACTCTACTTACTTACTTACTCGCAGGGGTAGGTATAACTGATGTTTTGCTATAGTTAGAGAAAATCATTCGTTGTAAAGCTTGGTTTTGGAGGTACATAATTTAGTACCTTTATTTTATTTCAACTATCGAAAATTCGAAGTGTAGCAACGAGTAACATAATAGGATTCATCACTCACAGTCTCCAGATCACGAAATAAAAGAAAAAGCGCAACGCAAGACCATTCACTATTTCTTATATATTTAAACCTTGCCCGCTTCTGTTGAAAAAAAAAAAATAAAACAAAAAAAAATTACTTACACCGTATAGTAGTACAAGCTAATTGCAATCTGCAGTTATAACAACCATCCCAAAAAGCGGAGGCGTTATAAGAAAAAGCGCGGGTGCGCTCGTTATTACATACGCGGTATGCAAGAATCTAAAGATATAAACGCAAAAGCGAAAAGATTAAAAAAAAAAACAAAAGGAGGGGAATTTTTGGCATGCGCGTAACTCGCGCTACAAGCAAGTATATTATTATATATATATATACATATACAGTATATAGAAGTGTCTGCGTCACGCACGCGGTTTCATCCCCCGTCAAAATGCGCGACACCGCGCAACCGGTTTATATACTTTAGCTCTACGCGCGCGCGCGAGTTTGCGTTTATAGAGGGGTAGATATAATGCGGGGTGGTGGTGACTATCGCACTATATGGACGGAGCTGAACACGAGGAGAGTCTCAGTCAGCAATCGTCCGCCGGCTAGTATATATAGGGGATATATTTTGTAAAACAAGAGAGTAAAAGAGAGATATATTTATAGTTTTTAATTGTGAAGGATAATTTTATTTATTGATTTTGAAGTTATAATTGGTTGTATACGTATTTTTGGAGAGATTTAGAAAGTTATTTGATAATATATACGTTGGAACGAGAGAGAGAGAAAGTCTTACGATCGTTTCGATCTCCAAGGATTTCAACTTGATTTTTACATCTGTGAATTTGGATCTGCAAAAGCTTAAGGTTTGTTGATAAATGTTTTAATAATGATATTATGTATTTTTATTGTGTATGATTTATAGTATTATTTTTTATAATATATTTATCTAACTATTATTCATAGAATTTTTTTAAGTAACAATTATAGTTTGACTTTTAAAAAATGAATTTTCTTCGACTTTTTTTTAAAATTATTCTACAAACCTGAAATGATTTTAATATGAATAATTCGTTAAAAAAAAAAAAAAAGTTTTTTGTCTGTAACGAGTTTTATAATAAGCAATTTTACATTTGCATAGTACAACTTGTTGAAAAGAAAGATTAACATTTTTTTTTCTTAGTCTTTCTATCTTTTTCTCTCGGTAAATTATATTTTTATAAAAGAGAATCTTCTAGTTGAGAAATTTTTCTTATAAAATAATAATAAAAAAAAGCGTTGCTGTAGATTATAATGTTTTTTTAAAATACTTTAAGATTGAACTTTTTTTTTTTATTGTTATGTTTAACTTGAAAATTACAATTTAAATGAAAGCTTAGCAAATATGCTTTATAAAACTAAATTACAATTTGTCCTTTTTACTATTAAGTTATTGTTCATTTCTACAATTTCACAAAATTTAACTTTAAATTCTTTTATAATCTTATTTAAAGATACCAAAAACACATAAATTTATACAGAAAAGCCCCAAAATAGACAATCAATTAAAATTAAAATTAAAATCGCTCTGGCATACGTAATACATATACGATCAAATCGAACATTTTGACATCCAACGTCCGTCGGCGACGTTATATTATAGTTTCGTTGTCGGGCACGATTTCCTGATCAAACCGTCCGGAAAGGTGGAATAGCGGTAACAACAGAACGACTATATACGATATATATATGTATACAGGGTCGGATGTTACGATTCGTATATGGTTTGAAATTCGATTTTGTGGCCAATAAACGAAAGAGGGAAAGAGTATAAGACCATCAACGATTTGGATCAAAATGTTCATACTAAATTCTTGCAGTTGAACTTATGTGTGTTTCTCTTATTTTATTTTATTGGTAAGAGATGATATTATATTGAAGTATTTTTTTACGAAGATGAAAAATTTTTTATTCTTATTTTGCGTTATTAATCATAATAATTTTATTTTTTTTTTATTTTATTCCCTCGCAATTTTCTAAATTTAAAATTTTTAAAATTGTTTAGAAAATACGATTTTTTTTTTCTTCATTTCAATGGATACAAGAGATTTGCAAACTACTAATAACAAACTACGCATTATCGAATGAATAATTATAAAATTAAAATATTATTTTTATAATTTGCTGCAAATTTAGTTTTTTAAAACAAAGAAAAAAATAATAATTCATAGTTACTTGCTACCCTTACTAATACTTATTAAATCATTCACATAATAAAATTATCTTTAGCACTTCATTTTTTTTTTCAATCAAATCCTTTAAAATAATTCAAAAAATCAGACTTACCAAGAAAAATTCAAAGAAAATCATATTCACACATTTTATAACCATCTTACTTCTTTTTAACAAGTTAAAAAAAAAAAATCTCTTGATTTTTTCGTAAGATTATTCAGACACGCATAGGTACATGCATATATTCAGTGGAAAATGGATAATCTTTTTAAGTTAACGAGATTCAAGGCTCAGAATAAAAAAAAAAGAAAGAGAGAGAGAATCACTAAAACCAGGAAAAAAAGTAGTTGAAAACGAAAAAAAAGAGAAAGTCAGTTATACTCTTCTTTTCCTGAACAGAATTTTTGATTTGAATCATTTTAAACTTTACATATTTCCATTTACCTTTTCTCTTCTTTTTTTTTTTTATTCAACTTTTATTAGCTACTTTATCTTCATGTGTCTGATAGAAATGTATGTATAGTTTTTTCTTTGAAAGACACGAGTATAAAAAATAAAAAAAATTGTCTCGCACGTGTGAAAAAAAAAAAAAAAAATTAGCATGGAGAGCGACAAAGTCTTGGGGATACCTGTATAGCGTTAAAGTGGCAATGTAAAAGAGAGTTTGTGTCGGTATAGATAGCCTTGTACCTTGGATTTTAATTGGAACATACAATATACATATCGAGTTTTTTCTTTTTTTTTTTTTTTTTTTTTTAAAGAGTAACGTGTATTGAAATAGGAAATGAATTAAAGCTTCTATCAATTTTGTTATTAATTTGTAGTGATAGTAAAGCAATAACTAATAGAAAAATAAATATTAGAAACATATGCTTTAACAGAATTTAAGAAAAGTATAACTATGAAATATTAGTCCAAAAACTAAAGTTACACTATGAAATAATAAGTGACGAACTTGTAGAAAACAAGATTACGAGTTTTTGTAAATGTATTATTCTATTTAGACATGACAAAAATAGGCGGGTAAGTGTCAAAAACATTGAAAATATATTATATATATACGAAAAAAAAAAGAAAAAGTAATTTTGTGATATATGGTGAAAGAGAGAGAGAAAGAGAGAAAGATGTGTCGGTTTTAATAATATTTATGGAGGTCAGTTTTAGTAATGAAGATCAGGTTTTCTAATATACCTTATGGAATAAATATTTGTTATTGTATTGCTTTGGGATTATAAAAAAAAAGTTGTAAAAAAAATTTTGGTGATGTGTAGTAAGCATAGTTGAATGAAATTGGTCGAGTTTTATAGGAGATGATGATTTATGATGTTGGTTATGATTAACTGATAATACATGCAATTTTTAGTATGATAGTTTTTGTTATTAATAAATTGAATTGTAATAAATGAAAAAAAAAGTTTTGATAACTTTACACTTTTATTTTATCTTCAAAACTTGGAAAAATAGAAACTTGCAAATCTATAGTCTATACTTAACAAGTAATAGTAAGAGACATTTAGAAAAGTTCATAAAAAAAGACGAGACTTCAGTACATTACTATTATTGCGAAACCGAACGTTGACCCACGATTTAGAAGGAAATCAGTGATATTACATTTGGTGATTTACACATGTTATGAAATCAATGTACGGAAGAAGCTTTTAAGTTTATTTTTGTATAAAAAATATAAAAATAAAATAATTAGAAAGGAAAGCTTAAATTCAACGAATGAATTTTGAGTGTAGTGTATTAAGTTAATTGTCTTCATTTTTTATTTAGGGGAAGAAGTGAAAATTGTTTGTGAAAAGTATTTTTGGATTAGAATTAAGTTTATTAAAAAGAGAATTTTTAAATCTAAAAGTTTTCTTTGATAATTTTATATTGCAAGTGTTGCTTTAACTTTTCTGATTACAATTACATGCCAGTTGTATTAAATAATTAAATAATTATGAAATTTTAATTCATTATATTTGAAATAATTCAAATACAAAAAATTATTCTCTAAATCATTTTACAAAGTAAATTTATCATAAAAATTTTAAATAACAAAAAGTAAAAACTGTAATAAACTAGAAAATAAAAAAAAAGTTCAGCTGTTTATTATCAAAAAATCTATTGTTTTGTATACTATTGTCGAATCAATAAATCTGAGCTTTCAAAGTCATTATAGACATTTCAAAAAAGTTTATTTATTTTGTAAGAAACACGAAAAAAAAAATCTAGTAACTTTTTTGACGTATGCTTACGCACATAGTATTGAAAAATTACGTTGCATCTATTTTCCGGAAATATTTCAAATATTAAACAATAGAATTTTATTCATTTTGTTTTATTTAAAAACTAGCTTTTGGTAAATACTATCAATTTTAAACATTTGCATAAATATTTCCAACTTAAATTTAGTAATTTTGCAAAGTTTTTTGGATTTTGTTATTTTTCATCTTTATTTATTATAACTTTCTTATATTTACGTCATACATAATCTTTTGAAGTCAGTAAAACTTTTCAAATACCTATACATAGTATACAGTAAAATCTCTGACATAGGTATGACAGTTTTATAAAATTTTCCAAACTCAACTTTTGTTATTCTGAATTACATATAATTTAAACAAAAATTTCATTTTAAAAAACTTAGTTTTTTAAACTTTTCCAAATTCACTTGATCTACAAATTTTAATCCATCATTATAATTTATAATCACAAAAAAAAATTGTTAACAAAATCAATCATCTTACAAACGAAAATCGAAATGTCAAAAAACATACGTACAAACAACCATATACATATAGCATCAAAGGTCACAAAACACATAGAGGTACGTAGAGGTAGAGAGTGAGTAGTTTGTGGCGTGCAAATGTTTTGCTTGGCAGTCAAGCGTCGGGTTGAGCTTGAATGCTTGTGCTTGCAAGCTTTCGTTCGTCCACGGTACGACGGAAAAATAAGCTTACGCTGTTTCAGCTGTTTGCGTATATATATATATATATATATATATATATATATATATATATATATATATATATATACTAAAAT